>CM057821.1:65165531-65443031 GCA_030067965.1 Latrodectus elegans | reverse complement strand
TTAGATACCGTAAAAGCAATTGGACATTAATGTTGATTATGATGTTACAACTGTCATTAATTATTGATTATTAGAGCTCAATTTAATTGATGATATGTGTGGTTGTTGTGAAGCTGAGAAAATCTTGGAATCGAAATTTATTTGTGAATGATCAATTGATATTATCTCATCAAAAGTGTCCAAAAATTAGGGTTTAACTGTTGTTATTAACCTTTTAACTCGTTCATTTTTATTTTGATGTGGAAAATGTTGGCAGCCTTGTCTAAACTTCTTATGATCTTTGAAATAATGCTTGAAAAATATCAGTTTTCTGTCTAATTGTTCAGTAAAATGGAAAGTTTAAGCTCTTGAATATTTGTTTCATCAGATTCCTGAAATTTGGATTGAAGTCCATAATATATTTGTTTGTAATAAGTATATGTTTATTTCCCCATAAGGACATTAAGGTGTTATAGATCAAAAATGGTATATCAAGTTGCATTTAATGCAAGTAATAGGCTTGAAAGTGATTAACTTTGATTTATATGGTACATAATGACAGATTTCAATGTACAGCTCCAGTGCTTAATAATACTCATAGAGTTGAAGAAAAAGCACTGCTGTACATTACCTTAAATACCACGTGCTTTGGTAACGTCAAAAACTGAAATAACTCTCACCAGGATCTTTAATCAGTTGTGATGAAAATTAGATATATTTAATGCGAATTTTGAAAAACATGTTTGCAATTATCTTTTCCCTGATATATGTGATAGGGTTAGCTTTTGACTAATATGAGTAGCAGTCGATGAGATTAAGAAACAAACAGAATCCTTCTAGTAAGTGATTTAGTTAGCCCTTATTATTTTTTGATACAACTTTGACTATTGATACTATATTGTAGGTATGGACTATTCACATTTTCTGAAATCTTACTTTTGGTAAGTGTTGTTTTCTACGTATATCACAACTTTTACTGTTTCTATTGTTAAATAGTAAAAGATTCTCGCAGATATTCATTAATTGAAGACTTAATACCAGGGTGAACATGATTACAAATACCGATTTATATGATTCCTAAAAGTGTATTTATTTATTTATAATATTTATAATATATATAAATGCCTATATTTATATATATATATATTTATATATTATGTATAAATTACCTATTTACTTAAGTCACATGACTGAAAGGTAATTTCTTACGGGAAATATGCCAATGTATTGTGGTATTCGACCAACTCTAACTGTTTTGAGCTTCAAGGATAAATTTGTTAAAGAAAGCATGTTCGTATTTCATTATCCAACTTTTGAGGATTATCTATGGCTTCGTATTTAATTTGCAGAGGCATCTGTAAATTCTCCACAATCTTGATAAATAATGATAGTATTTGTTAATGAATGTATTAGCTTTTCCTCATACATATTGGGCATAAACTATAAATTAAACGGTATGTATTCCAGATTGTCTTGCTATCTAGAAGAGCCATCTTCTAGCTTTTTACAGAAAGAAATGTGAGCTTCTTGTGGTCCTTGACTATTATAAAATATCTGCCTTCCAACATAAAATATTATAATTTTAGTAACACGATTTTATTAAAGCGAAAAAAATTAAAAATAGGTATCAAACACCAAAAATACCTTCTGAAATTATTTCATCAAAAGCTCTTTAAAAGCTTATATTTAAGCAAATATTTCAGATTCTAAAGTGAAACTAGCATTTATTGAACAGAAAAATATTTTTAAACAACAGAAAATACTTTTTAAAAGTATAAAAGAAAGATTTTTTTAATATTTAAAGATAATAGAATATGTTCTATGTGCTTCAAAAGAAAACAATAATCATAAAACATATTTTTTCCATGACTAAAAATATTTCATGAAACTCTAATTAGAAATATGAAAGAGAAAGGTGATTGAAAACATCAGTTCAACAAATCACCAGAGAATAAATGTAACTTTCTTCATGTTAATTACATGCAATTTAAGTGACTGTTATGTATGTTTTGGATATAGAGAGGGGCGACAATATTCTTCTATCAAGCAATGTGTTTCAATGAAGCTATTAAAACAAATAAAAATGTATTGTAAAAATGCATAAGTTCTCAACTTCAATTTAAATCTGTCTATTATGTGTGTGAAAATATTAGCCTGTAAATATATTTTTTATCTATAAATGGTGCTAAGCAATCATATTTTTCCATTAAAACTTTCAACAGATAGGATAAATAATGGATGTAAAATTAAAACAAAAATTAAAACTGAGCAAGTTATTTTATTTAAAAAAAACGTGGAAAAAATGCAAAAAAATATTTAAGGATAATACATTAATTATTTGATGTTAAATTGTGTTGCACAGTTGTAATAATATTATAAAAGAAAAGAATGACATTGAATTAAAAGAATTGAGTTTAAGAGAGGTTTGTAAAGTGATAATTTAGTTTGTCATGGTGAAAAATCAAAATATTTAATTAAGTACAATATATTTATATTTATAATTTAAATATTTAATTAAGTATAAGTAGTGAACTTATACATACTTAAAATAGTTGTAAAATATTAATTCACATATTAATTTTTTGATTGTAATTAATACTCCTATGATATTTACTTGAAAATAAAATGAAAAAAAATGGCTCATTTAAGCAAATATTTAAAATAATAGTAATGATTTTAAAAGTTTTATTTACTCATTATCATGGTTATTTTTCTTTGAGAAACATAGTTATTATTTCTTCAGTAACAAAATAGAAAAAGTGGTGAATTTTGTGAAAAAGAGGTTAAAGGTACATCTCAAACCGAAGTAAATTATTTACTCACACATTATTAATTTTCATTCTCTTTATTATCAATCATTTGATACTTTTATGAAGATGAAATGTTAGAAATGGCACATATAAGTTAAAAATTCAAATAATAGTAATTTATCAATATTTACCTTCATTAGTTTTTGTGGTAATATTCATTAAGTTTTAAAACACATTTATTTATTTATTTGGTGATGAAATAAGATAAGTTAGTTATAACTAAAGATACTGCAAATAGTTGTAAAATATTTACTCACATATTATTAATTTTGATTCATTTTATTATTACTAACTAACTATAAGGGGGTTGTTTCTATCGTTCCAGATGAGATCATGATCAAGCCACTTTATTAAAATTCTCAATGTTTTAAAACATCCATGACGTCAGATAACCTTCCATCTACATCGCACACAATTAATTACGACAGTATAAATCGGAATTGTCAATGAATTTGCTGCCTGCCTTCAAATCACATTCTTTGAGCGGCATCATTCATGGTGAAGTTCACCATCGAATGTCTGAGTGCTGTCGATGATAAGAAAAAATCCATTTCTTATTTTTACCAGCAATAAAGAAGTTATTTTTAATAGTAATTTTTTCCGTTTATAAAAGTTCTATAAGTTATAAAAATTATACTTGTTGTTAAATAAATAATAAGTTTTTAAATTTTCAAATCTTTAGTGATATTGCTGCAAAATTGAACACGTTGAGAATAGAACAGAAGTCAAAGCAAAATATATATATATATGTATATAAATATATATATATATATATGGTTAGTTTTGATTTATATAAATTCTTATAATTAGTTTAAATTGGCAAGGGCGATTTAAATTTTTAATTTTTTGAAATATTTATTTATATTTGCCATTATTTTCATTTTATCAGCAAATAAAGATTAAAAATTAAAGATTCATATAGTTTTTGTCGATTTATAAGTCGATGGTGGACGTCCCTTGTTTGTTGCCGCTCTAAGAATGCTATTCGAAGGCAGATTTACGACGAGTATAACGACGCCATCTCAATGCAATGTGTGACGTAGATGAAACGTTATCTGATATGGATATTTTAAACTAATGGCAATTGTAATAAAGTGTCGTAATCGTAATCGCAACTGGAATGAAAGAACAAATCACTTATAGATAGTAATAGTAATTAATCGGATAGTAATAGTAATTTCTTAAAATCCTTAGCCATTCGTTTACTATGGTTACTCACTTGAATTTTATTACAAATGTATTATTTATTTGCCCATGAAATACAATAAATGATGACTTTACATATTAAAAACTATAGCAAAGTATTTATTCATTTATTACTTATTTTATTTGCCATTTTTGTCTTTCCTTAAATACTGAATTGAAGATAAAAGGAATAAAATGAAAGAAATGTCACATTTTAATAAATACTTCAAATATAATATTAATTTCTTTAAATTTTCAATCTCTCATTATATGGATATACTAATTATGTATTATAACACACATTTATTATTTATTCGTAGATAAAATTCATAAATGGTGATTTAAAGTATTTCATGTAGCAGTAAGATTTTTACCAAGACATTACTACTTTTGTTTCATTTTAATAGTACTCTTTTGAAACTTCCTTGAAGATAAAATGAAATCAATGACATATTTGAGTAAATATAAATCAAACAATAGTAATCCATTAAAATTTTTATTCAATCATTATTAAATTTTTATTCACTCATTATTATTATTAATTATTATAACTTTATTTATTCATGTTTTTGTAGTATTTTTCGATTAAGTAGAATAAATATTAATTTAAAATGAAATTGTGGTAGAATAAAATTTTATTTACAAATTAAATTTACTCTCTATATTATTTTTTGTTTAGTAATTTATTGATGGTAAAATAAAGGAATGGCTAATTAAATCAGTTGTTTAAATATATGATTTTTTTTAAAAAAAATCTTTTCACTTATTATTATTTATTTACTATTTATTCAGTAATGAAATAAGCTAAATGGTGGTTCAAAACATTTCAAATAATAATAAAATGTTTACTCACACTTCTCTGATTTTGATTCTCCATTTATTACACATTTCATATTATATTAATGATAAAAGGGAAGAAATGGCACAGTTAAGTAAATAATGCAAATAACAATAATTTCTAAATATTCTTAATATTGTAATAGTAATAATTATCTTAATATTGAATTGATTTCCATCAGCTCATTATTAAGCTTATTATTATTATGCTTCAAAATTTATTTATTGCTTATTCAATGATGAAATAGTATAAATTGGAATTTAAAACATTACAAATATTATGAAATATTAATATATTAATAACTTTTATTTTCTTTTTATTATTACTGATTTTATAAATATTTAAAAATAAAATGAATGAAATGGAATGCTGAAGGAAATAGTTCAAATAACAGTTATATTTCTTAAAAGTTTCTTTCACTCATTTTTATGTGTATTTTCATTAATTATCATAAGACATTTATTATTTATACGGCGATAAAATATAAATGGTGATTTAAAACTTTTCAAATAAAAGTGAAATATTTCCTTTCAAATTATCGATTTTGATTATCTTTTTTATATTCATTAGATATTTTCTTGACAATAAAGATGAAAAAAATAGTACATTTAAGTAAGTATTTCAAATAATATCAATTTTTTATAATTTTCAGTCATTCATTATAATGGTTATTCTGTCTAAGTATTATATGTAACGCAATTATTATTTATTCGGCGATGAAATAGAATAAATAGTGATTTAAAACATTTCATATAGCAGTAAAAGATTTACTCAAATATTGTTTGTTTTAATTTTCTTTATTATTATTCATTTGTTGCTTATTTGAAAAGAAATAAAAAATAGTACATTTAAGTAAATAACACTATTTCTTATTAATTTCATTCACTTTCTATTATGGCTAGTTCTTAAAGGCTCAACATCTTAAAGTATATATAAGGTCGTGATTGGAAAGCAAACATTAGAACGCTTATAAAAACGTAAATATCTCTTATTTAACCCATCTACAAATATGGAATTTCAATCTACTGTTGTGCCTCAGAAACAAACCTTCCGAAACTTGAAAAATTCCAATTTCGCTCTGAACTGATCATCACTGGTCTTCAAAATACCTGTCCCAGAAGCATTGTTTATTTCGAGGCAGACCTGGAACACCTAAGCCATAGAAGATATGCATGCTTAACAAAATACTACAACAAACTCAGCAACCTTGGTTCTCATAATCGTACTTTAGAGACTGATATAATAATCAGAGACTCGATAGAAATAGTCACTTCAGCCTCACAGCGTCTTGTAATCTATTCGTTGATGTGGTGGGTCTACATCGTCTTATACAATGTCTTGTCTTTTTAATGGTGTCTTTTCGATCCTGAGTTGTCAATTTGTGTTAACAAGCAAACAGACCATCTAATTTATTAAAGCAACTTGCCCTTGAGAGAATTCAAGGGTTTCCATTTGATGCTGTTCAAGTTTGTAAGAAGGTTAGTAGAGATGAACATAAGCGGTCTGACAATGGATTAGGTAAATATGCATTAATTTCTGATGATATAATATTTAAAGATGAATTTAAATTCCTAAATGTGTTTTGGACAATTTTTGCAAATGATAAAAAGGGCAGATATATAAAAATGCATAGATGAAAGAATACGCGGTCTTGCACAAAAATAATAAAAAAATAAAAAATAAAATAAATAAAATATTCCGTCAACGTAAAGAGTGAAAACTAAACATCTATCAGCTTGTTTCTATACACAGAAACGATCTAAAAGAAAAATATTATAGAACATAATTCATCTTTGTGAAAATAGCTTACTTTGGTTTTTTATAGTGTAAATAAATGATATATATTTGGGCAACATTAATATGTCCTGTGAATGATAAGTTCTCACGGGAATTATGTGTTATCGAAATAAACATTTATATATATTTCTGGAATATGGATATTATATTTTCCTTGAATTCTTATTTCCACCAATTTCGATTGTTCTGAAATTCTGTAAATTATGACTATTAAATACATCATATAACAACTGTGGAATATAGGCGTTAAATTATATTTAGTACATAACAACAATTACATTCATGAAATAGGAATAATACGTCTGCTTACAGGAATTGTTAATTTGACCTTCAGTTTCTAGTTTATGGTGCTTTCTTCAATATAAAAAATGTTATTATCATATAATCAATATACACATTTAAATTTATTTCTGCTGTTAATATTTGATTGACAAACAATTTCATTAAAACTATTACATTAGTAACAAAATACTTATATAGAGATATGTAATACAAATCACAATAACAATATTTACTATACATAAATATATATTGAAATATACAATTTTTTTCCTCTTGAAAGCAAATGTAATTCAATTAAAACAAGTTATTTTCATTTAATAAAACCTTTATTAAAACGTAACGAAAATTGTGTTTAAAGTTGATTTTTATTGGAATGTGACAGAGATAAATTTAAGTAAAAATAAAGTGCTTTATAAGCGGAAAATATCATGTATAATAATGTCTAAATACTAAATGATATTCATTGAAAGAAAAATTACTTTAAATTCATTTTTTAACATCTGAAATTGTACTCAATTCCCCACAGATGCAATAATTTTTTTCATAAAAAGAATTACATTGTTTGAAGCTCTTAAAAGATTTTACTTTTTCTTGGCAATAAATATGTATTTAAACATTAAATTCCTCTCTTCTTAGATATTTCCATTACTTTTATGGTTCATTTTATCTTGAAATTTGTTGAATTTTTTGTAATTCATTTCTTCAATGTAAAATTTATTTTTGTCTTATTATCTTCTCTTACCATAATATTATTTTCTTTCCATAGTTTATTTGATGTGAAATGTGTCTGAAATTCTTTATTTTTTTTATAATTCTTCTTTATTTTTCACTGTGATTTATATATGTTATTCTTTGAAAAATTAGTAATATTCTAATATTTCTTAGAGAAATATTCCCATTTCTAATTAGAAAAAATATGTTAACTGGAGTTAATATATTAGACTATTATTTTAATAATTTCAAGTACTTAAAATATGGAATGTTAGAAATAGTAGGTATTGATTCTTATATCAGTTATAATAGCTTATATATTCGCACTGATATTATACAAAGGTGTTATATGACTGATGAAATCAGTGCTCCGCCTATATATTTCTTAAGCATATTATTTTTCTAAATTAAATTGAGGGAAATACTTAGTTTTAATAAACATATTTTTGTTATCATTGTTATTTAGACCAGTTCTTATTTGAAAATATGAAAAAAAAAATGATATTCTAAAACCATTTTCTGTATACGGTTAAAAATATTTGACAAATTTAAATAAGAAATGCAATGAGTTAAAGAAAGTAAGCATTGAAATTCATATTTTCAATATTTTAGGGAGTAGATATGTTTGACAGAATAATTTATCAACATTTTTCAAGTCAAGCATTTGCTCCAATACTTATTTCTTCAAAATATTCAGATGTTATAAATGCTGCTGTAAAATGTGCGATTCAGAAAAGTGCTATTTCATGCTAATGAAGCGGAAAAGCAGTTACAAAGATAGGAAATATGATGATTTTAGTAAGTTTAAGGCTAAGTTATTTGACTCGTAGGGCTTAATGTGGTGAAATTCGAAATGGCATGGTTGTTTCATTCTCAATATTCCAAAATATCATTTGACTTAAAAAAAAATGGAATCCAATTAAAAAGAATAAATATAATTCTGCAGACCATTCTATGAATATAATTTAAAAAACAGAAATTTTATTTGAGTAAAGTTAACAGAAATAAATGCATATTATATAGGCAAGATATTGATTTAGAGCTACCATACACACACACATACACATTTATTGATTTAAAAATCAAATCTTTACTCTTCTTAGTCAGCTATCCAATCAAGTCTCTACTTTAATCTCTTTTAATTACAATTACAAATTTCCTGTCTTTGCATTTATATTTATTTAAACGTTTTAGCTGCAAATTTTTAAGTAAAAATTTGAGACTATAATACTGTTTAACTGTTTTCTTTTTTGAAAATCCATTAACTTTATCCTTTATTCTGGTTTTTCCAGCTACTGTTATTTTTAGGCCAAGAATTTTAACGAACCTTAACACATATTTGAAAGTTGATCTCAAATGTTCTAATATTATTCCTAAAATTATATTAAATAATTAATCATTTAACCTAATTTTATTAAAAAAATAAAGGAAGGAATTATGATATTTAAATGATTACAAGAAATTTCAAATAAGTTTTGCTCAAAATATGCCCCAGTGTTACAAATACATTGCTTTAATTTATTTGTGTAATAATCAAATTCTTTTATATTTTTTAATTAATTAATCCCATTACTTTCCACAGAAAGTAAGAATTATTTCCGATTTGCTTATTTTTTATTATTTCATTGATATCCTTTATATTATTGTTATTTTTTTTATTTATTCATGACTTCCATTGATAATGATTTTTCATATTTTAGGTTAAATGCATTTTTATCTAATACTGAGATAAACACAGCTGGTATTCTAATTCAGCTGTTTCTCATAAGAATGTTACAATAATGAATTTTAATGTTCTATTTGTAAATGTTCGAATGGCATATGCTATAAATTGGTAATATGGTTAAAGTATGGTCAACGAAATTATTTTGTATTATAATCTTGTAGGACTTCAATACACAAATAACTCATTAAAAACAAGGATTAGAATTAGCAGTATATTATTGGAAAATTTCAAACAGAAACGAAAAAATAGTTTCTTGAATAATCTATATAAATTTTTTCTGAAATAAAATAAATATACCTCAACAATTCGCATTTGTTAATTCGCAAGGAGATGTATTCTGTTCCATACATTCATATATTACTTATTTTTATTTATAAGCAATATTACGTTATCCATTTACGTACTAATATTAGCAGAAAAGCATTGTTGCATTTCTGAAGCCTTCTCTGACTTATTAGGACTCTTATTTTTTATCATCAATACTGCAAATATGGCCTTTCGAGTTTCACGGTTATTATCTGAGGGCCAATAATTAAGATCATGTTGGGGATTCCTCCTGTAGGGCGTAATCTCTTTGGTATTTACATCTGTAGCACGTATGATATTTTTCTTATTGTCACAAATTTCAATTTACTACAATTCAGCAGTACAATTTATCAACAATCAATAACATAATCACAATTTAGTAATCATTTTCAGATGCTATAAAATATTAGTATTTTCTATGTATTGGAAGAAATGAATTATATTAGCATTATAATTGAATGGATAAAAATATTAACAAAAATAAATTCTTGAAACATTTATATTTAAAAATTTGAAGAAATTTATTTTAACATTTTCACTTTCAAAAGCGACTACCCCAAAATGCTTTTAAGAAACTTGACTGTCGACAGTTAGAAACTAGTTAGCTTCTCATTTACATTTTAAAGTAATAGCATGCATAACAATTTGTCATTTAGGAAAATTAATTAAGTGAGAAAGAAAACATTGGAGAAGATTAAAAATAAGATAAAAAAAATGCTGTGCGAAAAATTCTACATTCATTTTCACGTATCATATTGTTAAATTTTATCTTAGCAACAAAGTTCATAAAATCTGAAAGTTTGGAAAATTTGATATATTCTTCTTTTGTAAAAAGGATTTCTAATAAAAAAAAATCAATTTACTCTCTGAGGATGAAACTTTTTTTACAAAGAAAGGTGAAATTGCTATGGTGAAACTCTTCAGTTAAGTTACATTCGCCATTTTAATGGATATTTATATTTTTCTTTGAAAGTAAAATGTTTTTACGAAATATATTTGATGCATAATTTTTTACCAACAACTGATGAAAGATGTTAAAGAAATGTTTTTTAAATTCTAGAAATATAGTTCAAAATATAAATCACTTGTGCTTATATGTGTTGTGCATAAGGTTTGTAAATTAAAAAAAATAATGATATATTTTCTTAAAATTAAAAAAAATATATTATTAGTTCAAATAGGATATTCATTAAAGGAATATAATAATAAAAATTTGTGATTAAAACCATAATTTTCATTTATTTTCATAACTAAACTTCGTGAAACAGTTTTAAATTATAACACCCATAACATACATTTATTTGGTAAAATTATAACAATTTCAAATCATGAATAGGAATTACCTATTTTTTCAATGATTAATTTTTGATATATAATTAATAACTAATACATCAAGATTTTTCATTTGCATACATTAAAGAAATCTTGTTATAAAATAAAAAAAATACATAAATTATTTGCAATGTATTAAATTATCAAAAAGTAAGCTAATATAATTTATAAATGCTTAGCTATGATGTTATGTTCGTTATTTATTGCAACACAAACTACTACGTAGCTTTCAAAATACTTCAGAAAACATAAGAAATAAATCTAAGAAAGATTAATTTTCCGTTGATACTATATTTATTATAAAATTACTGATAACCGGAATGTATAATTCGAAAATGTTTTGAATTTTTTTAAAACTATATAATTTAAATTTAAATTAAAATCACAGAAATTTGAATTTTTATTTTTTCTTGAAAAATAAATTTTTAAAACTGATGGATGTAGTAATATGCAATTAATTTATAAAAATAATATTTAAATAAACAATTGACAAATACGAGCCTAAGAGAAATTTTATTTATTTTATTTCAGTGTACATTCATTATTTATTGATTTAAAATGTCTTTAATTTATGATTGATAAGCCATCTTGATAAGTATTTAGTCTGGCTTATAATTCCATGGTCAGACAATACCTTATTGGCAGATTAGAGAAAATTCAATCAATCTTCACAGTCATATATCCGCATCGGAGATGCGATTCAAATATCAGAAGCGTGGAATTGAATGCTTGAACCATTTTTCTGCCAAGTCAGAATGCATGAAGAGGTTGAGAATAGAAATTTGGTTTTCATTGGCATAGTTGTGAGACAGTTATTTTTATCAGCACTCATCAATTCTTAAATAGCTTCGAAGACAATTATTAGTAAGCTGATAAGATAAGGTTTAAAGAAATTGTTAATCTTTTTTTGAGCTCTAAATAAAACATTTAATAATTCAGAATTTATTTTTTGGCTCAGAACAAATACCCTGATATGGTACTTATTTTTGAAACAAAATCAACTTACTCCATCTTTGAGCCAATTTCATAAACATTTTTATATAACCTTGTTAAATTATCTTGTTTTATCTCTAATAATTAAGGTTTTAATTATTATATCATATTGAAAGCAAATATCAATTGTAACTAATCTAAGCAAATTAAAAACAGCGTGTAACTGTATTAAAATATTGAATTTAACTTAGAATTACTTTTGAACCGAACACTGCACAATAGCGAACTGATAACCTTAACATTTCATTTTATAACTAGCTGGTAATTCCTATAAAGGAATATTATGTAAGCTTAAAATGTAGTATCCTACAGATATTTTTCCTCTTTTCAATTTATGTTTCCTAAAAATTTACAAACTTTTTTAAAGACTCATTTGGAGCAATTTCTTAAAGTATTTATGTCTTCTTATAATTAATTTTATTACTAAAATAATCAAAAATGCTACAAAGCTGAATTTTTTATTTTGTTTTTCATATAAATTTCAAGTAATGCGGTGTGTTCTAGATTTTTTTAAGGGTTTCGTTGAAAAGAAATTTATACTATAAAATCTCTATTACCATTACTAATATAAATTATAATTTATGGCGTTCCTGTATTAAGGATATATAGGGATTTAAATTTTTATCAATATTTCCTTCATTTTTACATTGCTTCTATAACATCTAACATTTTAATAATCGTCTAACATACAGTAGGAAGTAGTATTTCTAGTGAATATGTTTCTTTCTCCTTTTTTTATTTCAAAGTTAAGAAATGCATTTAAGAATTTAGTATGTTAAATTTTATAATATTCTTATATAATTATAAATTGGTTTTCATTATAATTTATTAGAATAATTGTTATTTTTAACTTAATAAATCCTATAATTTTAACAAACTGTTCTTAATTTCAATCTTAAATACAATACGAAAAATATACTAATATTAGAAATAAGCATCTTAACTTTAAGAAGAAAATTTTAATTATGACGAAGAATATAATAAATTTAATTAACTTTGAAGTGAAAAAAATCATTTTCTATTTCTCTTTTACTATTATATTGAATTTGTATTTTATAACGAGAAATTTCTTTTTAATATTTTAATTAAAATATTAAAAATAATAAAATGTATTCAATATTAAAACATTCAGCAACATTGGGAAACTGAACATTAAACTATAAAATGTATTGCTATAGATAATTGACAAAATTTAAATATTTTCTTAAATCTTTTATGTTATGAAAATTAGGAGATACAGATCGATAAGTAATTTGTTATATTTTACTGGTTATATTAAGTGATTATGCCATTCAGATAAGCAAAATCACTGTACTCAAGTCTGAATTGTTGTTAAATTTTTGAAACCATTGAGTCAAAAAGATGGGCAAGTGAAAGATCACCATAACTATAATTGTGACTGAGACATGGGTCAGGTCTTGTTTTGATATAAAATTATTCCAGTAGAAGTGGCTGGCCAAGTCTCTGAATCGTTTTAGTGTTTCAAGCTCCTATACCAAGCTGATTTACTGTAGGGGGATAATCTGTGGTTTGGATACCCCTTTCTCGCCAAATGGATGATAGACGCGCAAAGCGTGGTAACCCTGACTATTGCACTCCTTGTGGCAATCCTGTCTATTTTGTTATAGAATTATATGTATATTTTTTTGTTATACAATTTGTAAAAAAAAGCCTTTGTTTTTGTTTTCGTTGCCATATCAACGGTGAAATTCGTTAAAAACTCAGATTTCGGTTTCGTCGCCATAGAAACGCCGTTTTTGGGTAGTGTCTATAGGAGCATTCGACTCCGCGAGACTACACGCAAAAACGCGCCATTTGGCGACTTTTTAAAAATGCGCCAAGCAGGGGATCCAAAGCACATTTTCATACCTTTAGGGATAATAATTACATGGGTTATCCCCTTACAATAACAGTTAGAAAAGCTTTAGGGATAACAATATCTCTGGGTACATTCTATGTAACAGTAAATTTTTTTAAAAAAAGTATCCGGACTCAGTAATCCGAAGTCACTTTAACCATTAATTTACCATTTTTTTCTAAACTGCTAAAACGCATTAGAAATTATCTTTTTCAGCAAACATAAATTACTTTAGAAACATAATTTACTTTAGAATTCAACAAACATAAATTACTTTAGAAAAACAAAATAAAAATATTTAGAAATTATTTTGACATTTTGTGAATGACGTCTTAGAGCAGAAGCTGCTACAGAATATTTTATCCTGTTATTCTTATTATGCTTTGTGAGAGGACGATTCCTGAGTAGCCGTCTCGACACTTGTGCAAGAAGAAAACAAATTTTTTTATTTAATGTTGTTCAGTTGTGGCTGACATAGAACACAGAATATTACTCCTAAAAGGGATCATGTCTTACAACATGCCAAACATTAAGTGAAAACACGATATTGCTTGCTGCAAAATCCATTATCATTTCTATTTGAATAATATATATTGTATTATAAAATATTATATGAATGCGCATGCAAAAGAATTTTTATTCAATTTCTATTCTATTTTCTCCATTAATATGTTCTGATAAATATAGAGATATTGTATTATATTTACCACTTTAAACATGATTTTATCTTTTATTTTTATAATTGGGAAAGTATCATAAAATATATTGTATCAAATGTTCCGAATGCCATGAATAATGTGTGCAAATACATTTCAGTCTTTAAAATAAATATATCTCTATGAAATATGAGCGTCTTGTCATATATTCCATAAAGTAGGATTACGTACATAGTGTCCGAAAAAATCTTTACAGAAAACATGGCATATTTCACGTGCGAGTAGTAACATATGTGCTGAAGAACACGATATTTTATATCAGTTTTATATGTGCTTTGAAGCGTGAAGTTGTCATTTCAAGCATTGAAATGATACATCTATTTTAGTTTATAAAAAGAAATTGATGTTTCTATATTATGCAAATAAATTATCAGAATAATTTATATATAAAATATATATGTATCAGAACATTCATATTCATACAAGTATTTTAAATTTGATTCCAAATTATATTTAAATAACTGTATTGTATAATTAAATATGCATATTTATAGGGAAAAGGCTGAAGTTTACACTAGAAAAGCTAAGTTATTATTTGAGTTATTATAATCTTTTAAATGGTAAGACTTTAAGAAATACATTTTATACAATAGCCTAAATGCATTCACTGCACCTTATCATCTGTCAGTAGCATGAGCAAGACAAATTGTGAAAATTAAATAAGGGGATTAAATTAAATTATAATTTTATTACTAATGATTAAATATTAACTGGGTATTCTTTAAACCTACTGGTTGAAATTAAGTTTTGTTATTCTTTTTAAAACTATTCTTCTCTCCCCAAATTTTTAAGATTTTTTTTAACTTAATAAAAAAATAATATTACTTATCAAATAAATATGAAATAATAAATAGTATTTTATTTGTTTATCCAGCATGGCCCTTATATTATAAGGATTGTTATATTATAAGGATTGTTTACATATGTAAATAAATATGTACACAAAGTATAAGAATTTTAAATATTCTTAGTAATACACAATATATATATATATATATATATATTATATATATATATATATATATATATATATATATATATATATATATATATATTATATATATATATATATATATATATATAGATATATATATATATATATATATATATCTATATCTATATCTATATATATATATATATATATATCGTTCATCATAAGTATATTTAAAACATCGTTATGTTTAGCTTCAAAACGTCAATGAAAAAATAGTCGATAAATTGCTAAAAATAGTCAATTCCGATTATAAAAATAAGGACTAGCATGTTGAAGGTATCTATAAAGATAAAAACAAGGAAAAATTACTACAACTTTTTATTTGACATAGTTTTAAATATATCCTCTCTTTAACTATTTTTCATGCGAACTATTTTAATAATGCAAATAGTACTTGTACCATTATATTTATTTTTTATAATTATTTCAGCCTGTTAGAGTAAATCGCATAAATTAATAACCATAAAATTATTGAATATTGAGATAAATGCAAAACTGAAATAAATTTTTTAGGAATTTTTCAAGGTTGAAAAAATTATCAAATGCACGACTGCACTATGAATAACGAATATATACATGACTGGTTTCTCTAAACTCCTGATTTTCGCTTATCCTACTTTTGAACGAATAATTTGAAAATGTTGTCATGAACATTTAATTGTCATTGGTAATAAACCTCAAGCAAGCCGACATTTCCCTTTTAAAAACTGTAAAATGAGAACTTTATCTCATAAAATATATTTAAATTAACATGAAGCAAAAAATAAATAAAACTAAGCTACGATAAATTAAATATTTTAAAATATTCAATCATACTGATTAGATCAAATAAATATCATATTATTAGTTTAGAAAATTACATAACGTACTTTGTTTGATAATTATTTGCAAATAAAATTTTATGATGGTTTATTTTTCAAATTATTCTCATTCCTAAATATCAACACATAAATATATAAATTCAATTTCTTATTAAAGAAATTATTTTATCTTATGTTCACTTAATTTACTCATGTAAATATCAGATATTAATATTTATTATTTCTCAAAATTGTGACATTTTGAAGAAGATGAGATTTTTGATAATCTAATAGAATCAAAATTAATTTCAACGATTTGATAAAAAAAGTAAACAAAAATGTCTTGAGAAACTTACCATCATAGTAAAGATTTTAAAGTTATTGATGTTCTTTATGCACCAAAGGCCAAGATAAATATCTACTTTTGAGAAAAATGTATAAATTACACCAATTGCTACTTGTTGATTACAGTAGTGTTTTATTAAATGTCATTTAAATTAGTTTCATTAAAATACTAGCAGACTAGGTCTTCCTGTTTTTGCATAGCTTTCAATGAAACTAGTGTGAAAAACTTACCATGAAAAATACCGATTTGTAAAAGTATCACTTATTTCATTTTGTTCAGTTTTACTCAGAAAACAATTTGGTATCTTGGTATTTGTTTTTAGTGCAAATCAGCTAAAATAAAAATTATGATGCCTTCAATTCTTGAAATTATTCTTTTTAAGACAAATTTTCTTTCGTTGGCGCTCCTATCTATGATCTAAGAAGCGAAACGGAAAGTCATACGCTGCAGTAGTTGAAAGCAATACTTTTTCAGAAACCTAAAAAGTAAGAACATTTAGCACTTTATAAAAAATTACATTTAAGGAATATAAAATGATTGATGAAAAGGTAAAAATATTTGTTTCTTTATTTCATGCCGTTTCTCGCAGTTGGCTATTTTAAATGGAGGAATAAAGAATTTTTTTAAACAAGAAATACGTCGGAGCGAGAAGTGCATTGCTTAATGACTTCATGGCATAAAATACATTACAATTTAAAATCTCCCCACCTATGTCCTAATTTGCTGCCTCATTGGGGTGGGGTAGTGTTGCTGGTGGAATGGGTGAAGTATGTCAGACGTTTATTCACCTGGTAGGGTCATCCAAGGCGTTAAGTCCATTCCACTTTGATCAGCTAAATGCAACGCAAGCGTGAGACAAAGTCATATTTCTACTTTAGTCTCCTTAGATTTCTGAACTCTTGAAACTGCATTTTCAGAACTAATAGTTATTGAGAAGGCTTCGTAAATTTGAATAACGTAGAGTGTTTGCACTGATACTAGAATTTTGAGTGATACTCGTAGCTCTTTTCAGCATTCATCTGAAAATGGTAGAAGTATTGGGTCTAAACGACCTGGAATATCATCCGAGGTTTGAACCGCTTGATTGATTTGAACCACTTTTCAGAGGGTTCGCATGTGGATATGTATGGCAATGAAATGGCCTACGGTCTGACCAGAGAAAGCAGCCGTCAGGATTCTATTCATGGTGGCTGCCTTACTTTTTCAGAAATCACCACCCAGGTCAAGTAAGATGCCTGTTCATCTTGATTCATCACCCAATGCATGAATAGTGTGTGAAAAATCCCCCAGGTGCTGTACTAGTTGGGCCAACCCCAACTAGACAGTCGCGATCAGGCAATTCTCGTTAGATTTTGGTGGGGTCACATTCGTGTATAATATCTTGTGCCTGTCCACAAATGTGTCTTGTGTCCTAAATGCAATGTGATTCGCTCTGCTCTTGCCGACACCTAGGTCTACATGGGTTTAAATAAATGCCAGTTATTCTAGAGCCTAGAGGCTGTGCTCCATTGTTTGAGGGCGTTCGAGCTCTGGACCTGGCTTGATGTTGTTGTCAACCAGGAGGGATACGCCACTACAACACAATAATAACAACAAGCTAAAATGTCAGCTTAGTTTTAAACCAGCTATATAGCAAAATGGAACTCAGTTTTTGTTTTAAATTATAAGCACTTGCATTCTAATGAAAATATCTATCTATATCGATGCAGCCTTTCTGAATTCAACTTCGGGGAAAATTCAGCTAACAGATTAAATGTTTCATAATGTTTCACATTATAATACTCTAAAAATAGATAAAATATCTTTTACTTTATCAATAAAAGTTTGAATTTAAAAGCCAATTACATAAGGCTAGGGTATATACACATTGAAACAACAGTAATATAGCATTTTTTGTAATTTTTAGCAATGGGAAGCAAAATGTTTTGTGGTAAAATCTGTTATACGTGAAGCTGGGAGTACATTAAGAACATTTCTGACGAGAGAGCCTAAAATGTACAACATATGTGCCACAATATTAACACTAAGGAGCAAAAGGCAAGACATACATGGAAAAAAAGTATTCCCATTTAAATTTTTTATGATATAGTTGGTGTCTATATCTGGTTTAGAGTTATATGTTATGCTAAATAAATATTCAGGATAAGTGCCAAATCCCGTGCGTCATAATGCAAAACAAAAATTACGATGCTTATATCCATAAGTGTTTTTAAAATAATACCTGAGAAAGATTGATGTATGCATTTTACAATAAATACATTCATTGATTTAATGAATGTATTTAGTGTAAAATGCACAATTGCAAATGCAAAGGGAAATTTGCTACCAATCACTGATTTCTGAAATCATTATGGGGTAGAACATGTATACAACAAAGGAATTATTTATTGCACAATGCATAAAAAATAATTTTACATAAATTTTATATAAAAACATCGTATAAAAAAGGGAATAAAAGTGAAGTTTGAGAAACAAATAATTAAATTTAAGATAATAAATTCAAACTAATATATTCTATCGAGTTCAACTTTAGTAAAATATAATAAAAATTAATAGATGAAAGATAGAATTCCTTATACGTGTTAAAAAATAAACTGTGGAGTATCGAATACACGGAGATTT
The DNA here is from genome assembly GCA_030067965.1 of Latrodectus elegans. Taxonomy (NCBI): domain Eukaryota; kingdom Metazoa; phylum Arthropoda; class Arachnida; order Araneae; family Theridiidae; genus Latrodectus; species Latrodectus elegans. The sequence continues at coordinate 65,423,736 of CM057821.1, read as the reverse complement.
CAGAAAGATAACCAGAAACAGCTGAATTTTAAATAAATACAAAAATAAAGCAATTATTCAGATAATTATTTTTACAGAAAAAAAGCATATAAATGCATAGTTTTCATATGAAAAATATTAAAAGTACATATTTTACTTTTAATTGAGCATGAAAATAATTCATGCTAGAAAACAAATTTAATTTATTAGTAATTTATTTTAAAATTTATGCTGATAATATTCATAGTTTAGTGAAGGGGAAATAATGTTTATGATTCCGCGTAAAAGTCTCATTTCTTGAAATTCCCTAATGAAAGGGAAAATTTAAAGAAAAGGCTTAGTAAATTTCCTTATGATTAAAATATTTCCTTTTCATTTACTTTTTAAATACCAAACGTTCAAGCACATTTCTGAAACAATGAGATAAGCTATTTGTAGATATCTGTTTACCTGTTTAACAAGTATACTAAATGAAAAAATTAAAAATATACTTGAATTCCTATTTATAATAAGTACATAGTTTTTGTAATAATAAAACGACTGAATTTTCATAATCACAATATATATGTAAGTGTGTGTATGTATATGTGTATAAATTTGTGCTCCTTTTCTTTTTAGTACGTTATAAAAATTGCAAATTATCAAATTTCTCATAAAATTACAGTTTAAATTATAGTTAATACAGATATGTATATATTTTTTATTTAGTAATCAATTGATAAATGTTTTCTTGGATAAACTTGAGCAAAAGGTGTTTTTTTTTTAAAAGAAACATGCTTATTAACAATTTTATGTACATTAAAATATAAATTTTTCAAAAAAAATTTAGAAATTTTGAAAATGTTTATAAAATTGTTTATCAGAAATATAGCTAATATAAAATTTTATATTTATAAATAAGTATATTATGAAAATATATTCATGAAAACTAATTAAAGAAAAAATTTATTAAAATATACTTACGCATTACTCATGCCACTTAGATTTAATAATTTTTTCAAAACGATATCTTCTTTACTTTGAAAAAGATCATGCATAAAGAAATTTATGTATATGTATTAATTAAGTTTATATATTAATATTATGCATAATTAAATACAAATTAATTTTAACATTATGTAAAGTATTAAAATTTTTTGATTGTATAGTCACATAATTTGAAGAATTAAGTAGTTATAAATTCTTTATATTGATATTTGTATAGTACTTCATATATATTTAACTATGGTCTATTACTTATATTTTTATTCAAGATGTTTCTCCTTTTTTAAAATTATATTATAACGATATTAACTATTGATTTGTAAGAAGTATCCCTATATTTTTATGGAATTTCAAAACATTTTGCAAATTTTAATTAAAGTCGAATTAATTGATAATGATAATTGTTAAATTCAGTACCTTTGCAAAAAAGCTGTTACGCTTTAAATTGATATTGCACGTTAACGTCTATTTGTCACAATTCTATTGCGCTTATTATGTTACGACAAACATTTTTTATGCTCATTAAAATATGCTTGATTGACTTCCTATATGTGTAACAAATTACATTAAACAGAACTTAATAAATAAAAATTTCATTAATAGGGCTTCGGTAAGTTAATAAAGTATGTAACAAAGCGAATGGTAAGAAAAAGTGAGCTCTATTTCACAAGACAAACTGCCGCTTTCATGAAGTTTTTCTTTGTTTACTCGAGTAAACACTGGCTTGCCAAGCAATGTTTGGTCTCTAGAGAATTTTCTAAAGCGCCCCAGGGAATTTTTTGAGCTTCTATTAATGAGTGCTTCTTCTTCTTCTTTTGTTGCTGAGAAGAAATTTCTGCAATTGTATGAAATACTTCACAATGGAGAAGTAAATGTGATAAGTGCATATTAAATACCACTAGTCAGATTTTTTTTCATTTAATGAGCTTGCAACTATAAGGTACAAATTATAGTGAAAAAAATTAAATTATGGAAGAATTTTGATAACTTCACAGATTAATCACATTTAATTCAAAATAAAAGATGCTCATAGATGATAAGCTCATAGATGAATTAAATGATCTGTTATAAATCTAAGAATATCAGTTTCCGCTCTTTACAATAAAATTTTAATTAAAAGATTTGATGGAATTTCTGAATTTTGAATTAGCTATGCCTTCAGTCTGCAATATAATACTTTGCGATTTTCAGTCTCAAGTTTCATTTTCTCCATTTTGATTTCAAACACCCTTATTGAGTTTTTAAGCAAGCAAAAATTAGCCTACCCCGGACTTAAGGAATTCTTCAAAACAATATCGTGAACTAATAAATATTCTTTTTTTCGGTTACTTTTCTATGTATTTCTGTAATTGGCTTGTGATTTCTAAAGTAATGTTTTGGATTAAGAATATGACAATGATGACGTATAATCCAGGATGCCAAATTCTGAGTTTAATGGTTTTTTGGTGGATTTTCTTATGTATCTGGCAACCTGGTTTTTATTAAGTTTTAGGGACAAATACTTATAAGAATTATACAGAAAATTCTATTTTAGTAACCCTAGTATTTTCGTCACCGATATTTACGTCACAATGTGTCACCTTGGCAATATTTCTTCATCGCCAAAAAATGCAGAATTTGCAATCCTGGATTATACGGAATATTTTTAGCACCCTGTCAAAAGGTTTTCTTTATTTACATTTATGGTCAATACACGATACATTTAAGGAAAAACTTTGCTGTATGGATGGCTGAGTTTAGGAAATTCTACTCATATTTATTTGTGAATTACCTTGAGTATTATTAGCCCCTCCATTTGAATTCTTTTTACCTATTATCAATGAGAATTAAAATTTCACGATTGCAAAAAGCATGAAATAATTGTTTCAAAATTGAAATTGAACTCTAAGAAAGATAAGCAATGCAACTTTATCCACTTATTCACTTCATTAGATTTTTAAACGTCTCTAAACTTATGTGTTTATTTCTATAAAATAATGGTTAAAAAATTATTGGAAACTACATATTCTTAGTCAAATCATATTATCATTGGACAAATTTGTATAATTAATTAAGAATTATTTAAGAATTAAATATGTAAGATTAATAAGAATTTAATAAGTAAGATAATATAATTGAATAAGAGCTATTAACTAGAATTTATTATGTCACATTTTATTAGGAATCAGTAGTTAACAGTTAGATATTTTTTCTCGCTTTTAAAACCAAACTTTTTAAAGCAAATTTTTATTAATTTGATATCTTATGTTTCTTTGTGATATTGTGTAAAATTTATAAAAAATAAAAATATACAGTAAATACTTTAATTTAAGGGAAGCATGTTTCAAATTAATTTTAATAAAATTTACTTATTATTTAAGAATATATCAAGGAAATTATCATGTGTACTGCTGAAACAGAAATTAGAAATTCTTGTTGAAAATTTATCTCTTTTATTGATTTTCATTTTCAATGCCTTATTTTATTTATTTAATATCCGAATTGATAAATTATTTTTATAATTTTTTCTTTTATTTTATTATTATGAAAAGAATTTTTGAAAAAAAATTTTATAAGTATAATTTTCATCGCAAATTAATAAAAAAGTTGTAAAGAAAAACCATCATTTAATTTTTAAAAGTTTTCATACTTTATGACATTTTGCTCCAATATAGCCTAAATATAGCTCCAATATAGCTAAAAAAAATATATAAATATTTAAAACGTTTTCTTTGAAGTTACAGAAGCGTGATTACGGGAAGCAACAAACTTATTTGACTTTTTCTTGATCCATTCAGTGTTTCCGGAACTTATGATCAGTTATATATATAATCAAATTGTTTGGTAATAATGGGCGAATATTTGAAGTTGAATGTACCCTAATATACTGGCGCTAAGATACTTGACAATGATATAGATTTACGATATGGTTAAATTTATTTAAATTTAATTTGGTAAATGATTACAAATGAAATTTTCGTAATCTGTTAATGAATGACTCTTCTATTAGAATAATCTATCAGTTGAAATTAACTAAGCATTAGCAAATTTATTTGTATTAATTTATGCTATATGTGAAATAATTGTATATATTGACATCCTCATAAATAAATTCATACATTTATGCTAATTATAAATTTAAGGGATTTAAATGAGATATACAAGAGAAGTTACGTACTATATAAATCTTACAAAATCTCAGCAGATTAAGAAGTTCAACGTCTATTCTCAGATAGAAACAAGTTATATTTTGTTTTAATTTGCTAATAAAGTAACAAAAAGTAATATAAATAAATATTTGGAAACGTTGATTGCTATGTATACTTAAACTACATTTACATAAAGCGATGTCCCACTTTTTAAAAGCAAATTAGTGCTAGATTTAAATCCGGCATTATACTCGACACAGTTTTTCAGTATGTGTAAGTTGCAGTTAAAACATTATGAGTAATTAAAGATTTATCATGTTTCTGTTAATACAGTATTCAACCAGACTTCATCATAATATCTCCAACTGTACAGAGAAGTTTCATTTATTTAAATTTATCTGCTTTAAATTTACAATATTTTCAACAAAAAGGTGTTTTGCTCTTTTTACTAAATGTTATTCCATATTTCTCTCTCTCTCTTACATTTTAAGAAAACGAAATAATACACTACTGGCCATTAAAATTGCTACACCAAGAAGGCGACATGCTACAGACGTGAAATTTATACGAAAGAAAGAAGGTGCTGTGATATGAAAATGATTAGCTTTTCAGCGCATTCAGACAAAGCAGACGCCAGTAGCGACACCTACATTGTGTTTAAATGAGGAAATTGTTCAGACGGTTCCTCATACACAAATTGCATTTGAACGTTGTGGCCTGGTGAAAAGTTGTTGTGATGCCTCGTGTTAGAAGGAGAAATGAGTACCAGCACGTTTCTGACTTTGATAAATGTCGAATTGTAGCGTACCTGGATTGCGGTTTATCTTATCGCAATATTGCAGCTCGCGACGGTCGAGATCCAATGACTGTTAGCAGAATATGGAATCGATGGGTTCAGGACGGTAATACGGAACGCCATGCAGAATCTCAACGGCCACCTATCACTAGCAGCCGATAAGACAGGCATATTATCCGCATGGCCGTAATGGATCGTGCAACCACGTCACGATCCGTGAGTCAAGAAACGGGGTCGTTTGGAAGACAACAAGGGTCTGCACGAACAGTTCGACGACGTTTTCAGCAGCATGGACTCTCAGCTCGGAGACCATGGCTGAGGCTTCCCTTGACGTTGCGTCATAGACAAGAACGCCTTCAATGGTGTCATCAACGACGAACCTGGGCGTATGAATGGCGAGACGTCATGTTTTCAGATGAATCCAGGTTCTGTGTACAGCATCATGATGGTCGCATCCGTGTTTGGCGGCGTCGTGGTGAACGCACACTGGCAGCGTGCATTCGTCATCATCATACTGGCCCATCACCTGACGTGATGGTATGGGGTGCCATTGGATGCATGTCTCGGTCACCTCTTGTTCGCATTGACGGTGCTTTGAACAGTATACGTTACATTTCTGGTGTGTTACGACCCGTGGCTCTACCCTTTTTTCGAGCCCTGTGAAACCCTGCGTTTCAGCAGGATAATGCCCGACCGCATATTGCCGGTATTGTACGGACCTTCCTTGATATGGAACATGTTCGGCTGTTGCCCTGACCAGCACTTTCTCTTGATCTTTCACCAATGAAAAATGTCTGGTCAATGTTTGCCGGCTCGTCACCAAATGAATGCCAGTCACTACGGTTGATGAACTGTGGCATCGTGTTGAAGCTGCATGGGCATCTGTACCTGTACATGCAATCCAATCTCTGTTTGACTCAATGCCCATGCGTATAACTGCTGTCATTACTGCCAGAGGTGGTTGTTCTGGGTACTGATTTCTCAGGATCTATCCAGCCAAATTTTTTGAAAATTTAATCACTTGTTATATATTTCTAGTATAATATATTTGTCTAATAAATATCATTTTGTTATCTGCATTTCTTCCTGGTGTAGCAATTTTAATGGCCAGTAGTGTACTTAGCATTCGATTATTCAAACGAGAAATAATAACAGAATATAGTCTTGGAGAGAAAACCTAGTGTACATGCTAAATTATGTAATTTATGTGTAATTAGTTTTAAAATGTTAGTACAGTTTTATGTTTTATATTATGCTATAGATTGTTATGAGTTTTAATTCACTTGTAGTGTGGAGAAATAAAAATCATAACTATAAATCTAACATTTTACGTATATATTGGCCGTATAATCATGAAATTTATTTATAAGGTTACTCTGCATATTCAAAGTAAAATTTATCTGTTTAATTAAATAATAATGACAATATCATGCCCTAAATTTTAAGAAGCTATAAGTAACAATTTTAACTTTGGCACATCGTCCATTAGTAAACGTATTATCGTTTTAACATCGTATAATTACAGTAACATCGTAGAATAACATATAATTACAGTGTAAATGAATTTATAATTATATTCACACTGTTATTATATATAATGAGAATTTTCGAATATTGTAATTTTACAGTTTTGTTGTTGTCACTAAATATTCATGATTTATCAACAGCTAAATCTAGTCCATATATTCTTGCAAAATAAACCATTAGAAAATTTTATATTTTTACATATTGTGTCAAAAATATTTTTATATATCTTATATTTATAATTGCATGACTAAAGAAAAAATAAATTCCTAAAAAAAACGATATTTTGAAATTTAAATAAAGTTTATTCTAATGGAGAAACAAATGGTCAATATTTTTAGTAAGATAAATATAATTACTATTCTATTGATTTCAATTAATTAATCTTTCAGTTAACTGCGTATAGATGTCTAAGACTCATTTGAACAGTTATTGCTCTCGAAATATAATATAAATTTATCTGTTAGAAATAACCGAATAATTAAGGCCATGATTTTGTCTCGCTTTGAATTAAGAAATACTCAAAATTTCATAACTTGTGATCTTTTTATTTAATTTTAGAGAATTAATAGCAATCATGATTCAAAATTAATAGGTAATATATAATAAAAAAACTAAAACAAAAAAACAAAAAAAATTCACAGTATAAGTTATTCTAATTTAATCAAAACCCTTATTTTAAAGAGTGTAATGGGAAATATTAAAATGAATTTTCCATCGTCACTTATAAAGTATTATATTTTTGCTTAGGCAAAGACAATCAATTTAGAGGGTTAAAAATTTAAATGAATCATCAAATTCTAAATGAACTTGTTGCCGCATATAAATGTTAGCTTGTATAAATTTATTTTAAAAGTATTGCATAAATTAATATAAAAATTTGTATAAATTTATTTAAAAAATTTACTTCGTATTTCTAAACCAAAGTGATGTTTAGTATCAATATAATGTATTTCAGCTTGATAAAATTTATTTTTCTTGAATTTAAATTATGCAGTGATCATAATTAAATTTGATATGACTTACTGAATCATTTTCTACTAAGTAAATGCAAATATTTCTTTGAATATTTAATGCAAGTTATGTTCTTATATCACACACACATACCCTATTTGTGACCATGAATAATAATAATAACACCGATTTCCAATATTTACAAATAAAGGATAAAAAGCAAAACATAGGTAGCATACATATAGTACCGTTTATGAAACAAAGAAAGTACATGTATAATAGAATACATAGAACTATGGTTGTACTGGTAAAATTTGATTAAAACATTAACTTTTAGATAAAGCTCAACATAAATCTGAGACTGTAATATGGATAAATTTTTACCATTTTGAGCAGCGTTGTTGCACCAATATGCTTCCCTGCAATTAGACTTGGATTGAAATGTATCAGTTAAATAGAAGCAACTAGATGGAAGTTTTCGTGATTTAGGAAGAACCAGGAACCAAAAAGAAGATTAATCTATTTGAAGTGAAATCTTCAAAGGTGTCATTCCACTTGGTGAATGTTAGACTACAACTCATTTGATGCCGCCCCTGCCGTCATTTTTTTATACTGCGTAGGAAAATTATCTATAACATGACAAAATTTCCATAAAACTATTTTTATTAATATAATTTAAATTTAATTTCAAATGTAAAAAGTTTAATTTTTTTTCTCTTTTTTTAACATTTATGATAAAATTTAACCACCACATAGAGTTTTTTAAAGAGTAAGTTCATTTTTTTTCTTTGCGGAAATAAGTGTTTTCAAAATATTATTCAATATTCATAAAAAGTAGATAAGTCATTTTTTGAAATGATCTGATTTTCATTGTAGATATATATTCAAATATTTATGTAGTTCTTTTTAATTTCATTTTATTTGGATTACTTAAAATCAAAGCAATCAATACTTACTCCACGTGTAATAAATACCCAGTCCTATAAATTCAAATTTCATATATAATTCACCATTGGCTATGTTATTCACGTAGTAGTACACTGAGTAAACATTTCGAAGTGGGAAAGATTTCATTTAAAGAATACTGGGGAACTCAATAATTTTGTTTTTTTAAAAAAAAATACGTTTTTGCAATAATGTTTGTCATGTACATCTAAGAGACATACACACATATTTCAATTGCTTGAGAATGTCAATGAAAAAAAAATATTTCACATTTTTGCCTGTACTACTTTCAAATCTAATAAAGCAATGAATTATTTTCTCTTTTTATGTTTGAACATTTTCATAAGATTTGACGTATGTTCAGAGAGAATTTTATGTGATTTACTGATCTCATTTTTCTGGAAACAAGTAAATGGTCATTCAATTGATTTTTAGGAATAATTTAACTCTTAACGATATCCATAAATTTGCTAGATATATTATATCTATGTATATACTTCAAATCAAATAGAGAAATATGTCTTCATATGAATTCGAAAAATAAATTTTCATCGTGTTACAATATTTAATAAAAGATAAATACAATATTTGTACTTAAAAGACATGAAATAAAAAATTAAGTTAATTTTTTCAAGTTATTAAAAGAGGCGAGAAGTAAATTTAAAATAAATTATGTATAGAAAGCTTCTGTTTTCTTATTTATAAATATTTCAATGGGAAAAGATTTTGATTAAAGATTTTTCGAAATGAATGCGTGTTTTGAAGTACAGAAAATGTATCTTGAAACTCAAAATTTTTGATTGAGTAAAATATCTTAACAAAATTTGCCTAGAATTAGTTTAAAAGAGTATTATAAAAATTATGGTTATATTACACTATTTCAATACAGTTTATAAATTTAAATAGTAAGCAGAATATTAAACGAAGAGAAAAGAGTGAATTTCGAAGCATTGAGCACAGATTCATCACATGCTTCAAAAATCAACAAGCCTGGAATAACCATTCATCTATTATTAATAATCATTTCCTCTTATCAGACACTCCTGTTGAGAAAGGTCATAGTTCTACCTTTCCTTTCATTGTTTGAAACAATCCTTTCGTGGAATTCATGTTATCTAAGGTGATTCTGTGCCCCATGAGACCAGAACAAGTTCGAAATTTCTTCCATAAACTGCTCTGATTCACGTTGTAAAATGCTTTCATATATTTATTGTTTTATTTATAAATAGTAGTGTAGAAACGTAAAAAAAAACAAAGTATGAAACAGTGATAAAACTTTTGAAATTCTCTTAGACGAAGTTTATTCTTTTGAAGAGGATATTGATCTAGCCAGTGAGGATGAATGAGCTGAAGAAATATACAGTTCTCATAAGAATGGCAGGGAATTTGAGTAGTATGATAACAACAATGAAAACTCTGAAATAGTCGAAAATATCTGTTAGCAAAAAATGAAACAATTTTTAGTAAGGAAAAATTAAATCATTAAATAAAAATAAAAAACAAAACTTAAAACTTGACCATTAATGAAACCAATAAGAAAAAACAAAAGTTATTTAGCTTCAATATGCAACAAAACAAGATGTAGATATATTAAATTTAAATATCTGTATCATATTCCACAGCTGAAGAAACCAACAGATGGCCGATTGTGGTTTTTTATTGCACATTGAACATCATAGAAATCAATAACCAAAAGAACTAGAGATTTTCTAATGTTGGCAAAATTTCTTTATAAATCAGAGTTTCTCAACCCTTTAGTATTCAAGGTACAACTTTTAATAATAATTTTTATCTCCCTACATGAATTAATCCATTTTATCTCATTGTCCTATTTCAATGACAGCTAAAAAGTAGCACGTGGAAATAAATATTTACTTCGTATGAATATTTTGTGAACTGGAACATTTAGGGCTATGTTTAGGGCTAACTATTTCTGCTAGTGAGAGTTATGTATCTCCCTCTTCCTTTTTCCTTTGGACTCTTTGTTTATTCATCAAATTAGTGGGCGTGGTTTGTATTATCTTTCTGCTATTGCACATTTCATTTTTAGTTTAGTTTGAACACTCAGTCAATCCTTCTTTGTTGTTGTTGCATGTCTCTTTTAGAAAGCAGCGCTATATTAGGTCCATAACGTTAAGCACTCCCACAAAACCAAGAGATAATTTAGGAATAAATCACTCTTTCAATTTTGAGCTGAAATAGACGATGGATTTTCTGCACAAAAAAATGTCATTTCGTATTCAGTTACCATTTTCAACAACATAACTTTCAACAACATTCTGTCTTTATCACTATGAAATTGATAAAAACATTTGCTTGTTAAAGTGTTTTTTTTATCAGTTTCATAGAAATCAAAATATCGCCCTTGGATATTGAAAACGAAATTAGAACGATAGATTTACCATCACGTAGCTTAATTTTTTTTTATGACATTTAGAGCTGCAGTTATTATAGGTTTATATTATAAATTGTTCAAATGGTTATTAACAATTACTTTAATTTTATAAGTATTTTTGAAATAACAAGGAAAATAGATTTAGAAAAACTGTGTGATATAAAATCTATGACTGATATAAGAAATTTTAAAATAAATTTTGATTAACTTATTCTTCTTAGAAACATATTGCAATGATAAAGATTCCAATTAAGAAACAAAAATTAACATTCATTAAAAGGAAATTTATTTAGGTGATTTCCAAAAGTATGTTTTTTAATGTAAATCAGTGATGTAAGGACTCGAATTAAATAACAATTTACAAAATTTTAAATGACAATTTTTTAAAATTCTGAAAAATGGCAGTGATTAATTGAAATGATTTGTATAAAATACAGCAATGAAATTACTTTTTAAAAATATACTTTTAAAAAAATAGTTTTTACTATTAAACTTATTATTTCTTTCTGTTTAAAGAATTAAAACATTAAAAAATATCAAACTCTATTGTTCCAAATCAGAAATACTATTATAATATACTTTACAAATAGAAAATTTCATTTTTCTTTATTTCTTATTGTAGTGATCATTCCAATGCATTGCATTGCAATAACAAAATATGTTTTAAAACATGTTTTCTATTGATAATATTACTGTTGTTATTATTTAGTAATTTATTTCTGTTTTTCCTATTTTGATGCAGTGAACTTACTACAATAATATTATAACAGGAAGACATATGATTAATCAATTGGTTTATCTGTTGAAAATGCACCAATGATAAGAGATTCTGGTCTAATGCCTGATTTAATTGAATATCTAATAATTTTCGAAATTCCATTTCTCACCTAACCTATAGTCGAGCTTAATATCAAATAAATTCCAGAAACATTAGACAGGCTAATGTTCTTGCTAAATATCTAATTACTTTATTAACTCTTCTCTGTTTGAAAAAATCTAGTAAAATACTTTTCAAAGGAAGACTTCAGCATTTGAAATTTTTTTCCGAATAAAATGATTGCATATGTAATGTAGCGTAGTGAAAGAGGGACTTTGGATTCAATTTACTGACCATTTTTAAACTTGAAAGATCCACATTAATATAATAATAATAATAATAATAATAATAATAATAATAATAATATATATATATATATATATATATATATATATATATATATATATATATATATATATATATATATATATATATATATATATATATATATATGACAATGTTAATACCATGATGTTAGAGCAAGATCTTTTTTGACACATTCGAAGAATACACATAGAAATCATTATTCAGCTCAGAAATTATTTCGGATCATTTCGAAGGATTGGATTGTTGTGGAGGTATTCGAAATGGGTGCCACATGAATTAAGACAGAAGAAGTTTGGTGATCGAGTCATCATATGCCTATTTCTACCTATGGAAAACAAAATGTAGTCCTTCTATAACCGGATGATAATTAGGGATGAAAAAGGGATTACCTACGAAGACATTTTAAGAAAAAGGGTATATTGTGGGGGAAATCTAGCTCTTCCAAACATTTGAGGACAAATAATTTTTGATCATTGAAAATTGAACGAATAGCTCAATTTGGAAAAGTATTGTCACCAACAGGATTGTTTAAAAGTAAGTTTCAAAAAAAAAAAAAAAAAAAAAAAAAAAAAGAAACCTGTCAAGCTCCTAGAAAGAACAGTCTAAGAAAGAAGCCAAGAAAAGAGTTCGTAAAAAAATTGCAAAACTGGGGTGGGAAGTTCTATCTCATAGATCATATTCCCCGGAATTATTACTCTCCAAGTATTACTTGATTATGACTTTACGAAAAATTTACATTGCAAAAAATTCAAGAGCGAAGAAGATATTTGACAAGAAGTGGTTAGATTTTTGACCTCTACAGATAAGACACTTTTAAATATATGAGATACAAATTGTCATCACACTTACAAGAACTTATAAATAATGATGGCAATTATATATATATATATATAGATAGATATATAGATATATATATAATATATATATATATGTATATATATACATATGTATATATATATATATATATATATATACATATGTATATATATATATATATATATATATATATATATATATATATATATATATATATATATATATATATATATATATATATATATATATATATATATATATATATATATATATATATATATATATATATATATATATATATAATATATATATATATATATATATATATATATATATATATATATATATATATATATATATATATATATATATATATATATACATTTACATATATATATTGAAGAATTAAAATTAAAATACAGATGTTATTCGTATATTATTTTTATGTGTTTGTTTTAAATGAATAATAATATTTCAAACATGAATCATTTTTATATAATATTTAAATACGCCTTTTACTTTAATATCTATCAATTGAAGTTATGCAGACATATTTATTACATTATATTCTTAAAACTGCTACTTGTATAGACTAAAAATATGATGACAATCATTCTGTAAGTAAGCGCGCAGTTTTAAAAGCTTGGATATTATTTGACGACGCATTCCTGAAAAGATTGAGTATACACAAAGAGTGAGAAAAGTACTGACGGATGGGATTAAAAGATATTTACACGTGTAGAAAACTTCTATGTAAAGCCTGACATTTTAATAAAATTAATTACCTCAAATTATTAAATGGATTTTAGTTATTACTTTTTCGTAAAACAATTCTGAATACAAAATGACTATTTTATATAAATATTTTTTTAAAAAAGTATTTTTATTATAAACTATTTAGGAATGCCTATAATGTATTATCTGAGCTGGTTTACTTTTCCCTAGAAATAAAAATTATACTTTTAGCAATTGAATAAAGATTTAATGCAAATATAAGCTTCTAGTTTGGTATATAAAATCTTTTTATGTAAAACTTTCCTGCTTTGTAACATGTGATTTCTGATCATTATATTGTAGTAAATTATACTAAACTCAGGAGGAACTCTAGTAATTGTATTTTTTGTAGGGAACACATGAATTATTTTTTGAGTCCATACAAAGGAAAGAAGAATGCATTTATCAAAGGAAATGAACTCTTTAGGACTTCTGATTCTCGAGATTTATTGAGAACCATAAGAATGGTAACATACCAATGTGTTTCAAAGAAGAAATGACTTGAAATAATAGACCCCTGATATTTTATTCGGCTATAATTTTTTGCTTCCTTAATGAGATCAAATTAATATCCTTATCAGACTCATCAAATTTTTTTATGAAATGTTATTAATTATTTTTCTGTTAAAATAAATTTACAGCTATTTTAAATAAATATAAATTGATAAACAGAAACCCAATTTAAATGTATACATATTGCGCATTTTCAGAGAAATGTGTATACATAATATATTTATATTTATAAATCTAAAATTTGAAGTAATAATGATTGTCAAAATTTTATTGATTTGATGATGATTGATTATGAGTTTACCTGCCAGGAAATCAAATTTTCTTATGTTGGGTTAATAAAATCAATAATAAGTTATCATAGTAACACAATTATCCTATGGATTCAGTAATTTTAGAATAATTATTGCTCAATTTTAATAATTACGAAATTTCATTCAATGAACTTATGAGATTTAAATCTGTTACTAATCCTTCTTTATTAACTATGCATACATTTTTCAGAACTGTACTAACAACACATTATAGTCGCTACCTATGATGAAATTTTAAGGCATCATTAAAACTTGTGGTAGAAAAAAATGATAAATTATTTTTGAAATTTGTGCAGCATTATAACTGTTATAAACATTAGAAATTTAATTTTCAGCATTTTATTTTCTAAGGAAGATGTTAGTCATTTCAATATTATGGAAAAAATATCTTACAAAGATGTTCTATCGTTTATATTACTAGTAAGTCATGACCAGTAATAATCTGTTCTTAATAATGAATTGGTCATAACCAGCAGTATTTTAAAGTACCCGTGAACGCATTAATGTGTTATATAGTTAAACTTCGTTAAAAAGGCAAATTTAAATTTACTAATTTCAAAATCAAAAACTAAACTAAGCCAGTAGGATAAATAATTATACAAAAAAAAAAGGAAACGAGAAAATGTTCTTTGTGAGATATGAACCATGTTAGTTGATTTCCCATCAAAAAAGCCCACAGAGATACGTGAAAAAAAATAAAGGATGGAGAATTGAAGAAAATAAAAAATTTCTGACAAAATTGTGAAAGAAATTGACTTTTTAATTTTAAAAGGCAGTGAAATTCTGAGAAATCAAGTTATTTGATATAGGCATTCACCTGTTCTGACAATTAAGAGGCCCAGTTAGTAATTCCTACCAAATATGGAGTTTTATTTTAAAATAATATCAATGATCCCACTGCTGAACATTATGAAGCTGAAGGTATATATATAAGCGTAATTCTCAGAGATACAACTTTACAGGGTTGAGAAAATCATCTCTGATTAGTGAGCACTTCTGCTTACTGCTGTTTATTATAAATATTTAAAGCAGAAGCCTAAGGATTTATTGCAAATTCCTGTCTATAACAAAATATAATAAACCTTGACCATAGGACTGTTTGATTCTTTTACGAAGATAATGATAAAAGAATGAAATGTTGTTGATTTCATTTATTTTTGAAGATTGAAGCACTAAGTGAACTTAACGTTTATCCAATGCCATGGCTAAAGAATACCTCTAACACTAAATATAAAGGGGTTTTTCTTTAATATGAATGTCCTCGTAGTGTAATTACTGCCAATGGAGACCAATTCGTCCACTTTGCTGGCAACTGAGTTTGCCTAAGAGTGATAAACAGGATTAAACTCTTTATTTCAAGCATGAAGTATATATATGAATATTTCAAATTCAATCAAAAACAAGAAACAAGTGGGGATAGATAACCCCACCTTCTGGGTAGCAAAATTATTTTTAATTTCCTTTTTTAAAAACAGTGAAGTAGAAGAAACCAGATATACGATTGTTTCCTTTTTTTAAATCATGATGATAAGAGATTTTTATGAAGTTTGTAATCATGTACGTAATATTGTAAATAGAGACAGCTTAGTATCTAAAATTACACCCTATTTCTAGAAATTTGTAACAATTATTAACAAAATTAAATTTCTTGAGCAGAAAAAGGTTAAAGGAAAGTCTATCCTGGCAAACGAAAACAAGGAGTTTGGTTTACTTCATCTGATTACATTTCGGTAACTTTTTATCCCTTTAGTAACAAAAGAAGATGGAAACCAATAAATCCATGCCAAGACGCTTTGTTTCTTACAATATACCAGCAAAGAGTTCTTCATTCACCAATAAAGTCGCTAATAAAATGTTCTACTATTAAAATTTATACAATGATTACATATACAATTAAAATATGAAAACATTAAATTTCTAAAGTTCTTATCATGTTAGTAATAAAATCATCTAAAGCCAGCATAAGTTTTACTATCTATAGAACAATAAATCAAATTTTTAAGAAGGAAACCTTTAATAAGTATATATATATATATATATATATATATATATATATATATATATATATATATATATATATATATATATAATATTATATATAAGTATATATATATATATACTAAATTGATTGAGCTTCAAATGCAGCCATTTAAGCTACTCAAGTCTCATGATGCCTCTTATATGTCAGCTTGTGTAATAAAAACATGACATTTTGATTTTTAAAGCATCGTCTACTTCAAAAATTAGTAGAAAGAGGAAATTTTTAATATTATTTCACATGAAGATTCATAATATTGAAATATCACGTTTATATATAATAAAAAATTTCTAAACTCACTTGACGGTATAATCTTTGAATGATCCAAAAGCAAACTTTGAAATTAAAGGAGAAATGTCTTCTATTATTCTCTCAGTTCTAAATAACTGCATTTTTGCAAAAGAAATTCTTATATTAAGTATTCCAATAAGTGAATGACGCTGTTGGT
Source organism: Latrodectus elegans (assembly GCA_030067965.1). Lineage (NCBI taxonomy): Eukaryota > Metazoa > Arthropoda > Arachnida > Araneae > Theridiidae > Latrodectus > Latrodectus elegans. The sequence continues at coordinate 65,406,987 of CM057821.1, read as the reverse complement.
ATTTGAGCTCGTGAAGAACACTTTTGGAATGCTGAATAATTTAGTAAATGAACTAAGTTCAAATAAAAATTAATAAGTACTCAAGGTATAGGAATTGAAAAATACTCATCAATGTTGATTAATTTAAATAGATAGTTGGTAAATTTTAGGGAAAAAATCCTTTTTAAACTTAAAACTATTGTGAGAGGCACCTCTCTTTTTAAATTTCAATCTTCTCATCGTTTTCACAAAATATACTGCTTAAAACAATAAATAGCAAATATACCAAAAAACCAGTGGTATTAGTCAGTTCCTTGGAAGAATACAATTACAATAGCAAACATCTGTGTTTTTCAAATAATAAAAGAGATAAAAATATTGAATTTGGCATCAAATTGTGTTTTTCAAATAATAAAAGAGTTAAAAATATTGAATTTGGCATCAAATTAGTGTTTTTACTTCATGGGTGAAATTTGGTTTTTAACTTACTGAAAAAACAAAGTAATAAGCAATGATGTTATTTTGGTATGTTTTTTCATTTAAAAGAATATGTTGTGTCAAGTAAGCCATTTAACTGTTTAAGAAAATAGAAGATTTGTTTCATGGTTCGAGGGGGTCAAACATAATCCAAAATAGTAGATGCCTTTAAACTTTACAAAGTGTGATTTTAAGGATATGTAATTGTTTTTCGGTAACTGAAAATGTCAGGCAAAAATCAAGACAAGATTGTAGGTATACACAATAACAATGAAATAAGATTGATATTTCTGCTTGGAAATAAGGCGAGACTTATTTTTTCAATATCATCCTCAGTTACTGGCACCACAGTTTCTTAGAATTCTCTCCAAAACCAATGCGTACTTTAGGATAATTGGGAAGCAGGAAAAGGCGCTTATTAACTGGAAGTGAAATGTATAGCATATGATTATATTTTATGATAAGTTGCGTTTTCTTGTTCATCCTATTAATGGGTGTATTATTATTTGAAGAATCGTGGCATAAAATAATTCTGCGTTCGTTCGTCGACCGTAGGATCAAGATGGTTAAGAGTGTGATAGTCTGCATTGGTATCTCCTTTGATTAGCCCACTAGCCACTACCTCATTCCAAATGACATTGACTGGTTAGCAATATAAAGATCAGATAACCACTTACCGTATATTTCAGTACTCAAAGATGGCTGCATGTCAATGGAAGATAGCTGCATGTCAATGGAAGTGAAATGTATAGCATATGATTATATTTTATGATAAGTTGCGTTTTCTTGTTCATCCTATTAATGGGTGTATTATCATTTGAAGAATCATGGCATAAAATAATTCTGCGTTCGTTCGTCGACTGTAGGATCAAGATGGTTAAGAATTTGATAGTCTGCATTGGTATCTCCTTTGATTAGCACACTAGCCACTCCCTCATTCCAAATGACATTGACTGGTTAGCAATATAAATATCAGATAACCACTTACCGTATATTTCAGTACTCAAAGATGGCTGCATGTCAATGGAAGATAGCTGCATGTCAATGGAAGATAGCTGCATGTCAATGGAAGATAGCTGCATGTCAATGGAAGATAGCTGCATGTCAATGGAAGATAGCTGCATGTCAATGGAAGATAGCTGCATGTCAATGGAAGATAGCTGCATGTCAATGGAAGATAGCTGCATGTCAATGGAAGATAGCTGCATGTCAATGGAAGATAGCTGCATGTCAATGGAAGATAGCTGCATGTCAATGGAAGATAGCTGCATGCCAATGGAAGATAGCTGCATGCCAATGGAAGATAGCTGCATGCCAATGGAAGATAGCTGCATGCCAATGGAAGATAGCTGCATGTCAATGGAAGATAGCTGCATGTCAATGGAAGTGAAACGTATAGCATATGATTATATTTTATGATAAGTTGCGTTTTCTTGTTCATCCTATTAATGGGTGTATTATCATTTGAAGAATCATGGCATAAAATAATTCTGCGTTCGTTCGTCGACTGTAGGATCAAGATGGTTAAGAATTTGATAGTCTGCATTGGTATCTCCTTTGATTAGCACACTAGCCACTCCCTCATTCCAAATGACATTGACTGGTTAGCAATATAAATATCAGATAACCACTTACCGTATATTTCAGTACTCAAAGATGTCAATGGAAGATAGCTGCATGTCAATGGAAGATAGCTGCATGTCAATGGAAGATAGCTGCATGTCAATGGAAGATAGCTGCATGTCAATGGAAGATAGCTGCATGTCAATGGAAGATAGCTGCATGTCAATGGAAGATAGCTGCCAGATACATCGTTCTGAATAGATAGATGATTTCCTTTCAGGCAAAAAATCTTATGGAACGAGTGACTAACTTTTTTTCCTGATATAATCTCAATATGAAACGTTTGAAACATTCAATGCAGGTGAAGCTCTGGTCGTATACTAAGTTTATATATTCTATAAAAATTGGGAAGAATATTTTTAAGGTACATTATATATAAGAATCGTAAAAAAAAGGTAAATTACTTTAGGGGTAAAAAGGGACACTGACTACACGCCTCAAAGTTTTTCAAAAAGGTTGTTCACCCAAGAAAGCTAAATCTACTAAAATTCGTTTTTCCACAGAAACTCCTTTTTTATCGATTTCTCTTCATAGATAAAATTTTTCTTTATTTCCTTGGATGCCAGTGCTTTATAAAATGGATTTTCTCTGATAATTTGTTCAAATTCTGTAATATTCTCTGATTTATATAATTTTCTGTCTTTTTTTATCCGTAGATCATCCATCAAGAAACTAGACGAAACCTTGCCCGAAAAGTCATTCTTCAATATTATTTAATTATTTTGACTAAGCCATTTATAGCCCAAAATCATGTGTGATTTAATTTATAAGCTTGGTTGTAATTCAAAATCGTGATGATAACTTTGTATACAATGAAATAACGCTGAGTTTTATGCATGTTGCTCAAATATTTATTTGACTCAAAATATAATTATGAACTGAAGCCTTTCATTAATATTAAGAAAATGTCGAACGATTCATTAATTCATTAACATTCAATATATTTTTCTGTAAAACGTGAAATATGCATTACATATATTAGATTTACCTTGATTTCTTTCCTTTTGTAGTGAAGCGAATTGTAAATAGATTATAATAATATGTATGTACATACGCAAGGAGGAAAACTTTAGGTTTTTTTTTTATTTTTAGTGGCACAGATAAAAAGACAAATACTGCAAAAATACAAATAACAACAAGAAAAATGAAAAATAAAACAGCTGTAACAATAGTCTATGTATCTAAAAAACCCCTGGCCTCCCAGTAGCGGTCCGCAATTCAGCGTTTCAATAACGCCTTACAATGGAGTAGATGGTCACGATCCAAGCCCCGTCCCAGTTTACAGAGTTTGCAGATAGGACTTGAAACTATACGAAGACGGTACAAGTGTTTAAGAAGGCAGTCATGTCCGGTGGTGAGCCTAAACTCAGCCACCATTTTATGTCTGGGCCATTTTGAGACCGCAGAGTGTCTGTCTTTCTGAGACTTTTGCTCTGATCGAGATTCGAGAATCTTTTTGAATCTTTCAGACAGTATATTTTTAATTAGATGTTTTATTATGCAAAAAATACACTTGAAAGAGGCGTTTGTGAATTCATGGCCCCCTCTTTGCCAGTGTATCGGCAATTTCATTGCCATGGATACCACAGTGTCCGGGGATCCATTGAAAAACAATGTCTTTCTCATTGGAAGACAAACTCTGAAGTAGGCTCCAACATTCATGGACAACAGAGGATACAGAATTTGAAGTAGGCATCAAGGATTGCAACGCGGCCCGGGAGTCACTAAGTAAAACTGCCTTGGAGAACCCATTAAGATGGCAAATCAACTGAGAAAGATCAATCCTGATCGCAAGCAGTTCCCGGAAAACTTAAAGTTATATAATAATAAATAATTTCAAAAATTAAATTTAAGAAACTAAATATCTTTGTTGATTGCATATTCAAAAAATTAATAATTATTCATAATACAATGACAATCGATTAATTTTAAATGATATCGATGAATTTTTTAATTGAATGCTTATCACAAAATGTATTGAATACATTAATGGCATTGCTTAAAAATACTTAAAATAAAAATGTTATTACAATTGCAGCGACAATGCTCTACAATTTTTTATTTTTCTAAAATATTATAAAGTCATCAAAAAGACTATTTGAAGATTTTTCCTGTTGTGGATCATTTTATTATATTCATTAATTGTTATAAAATATTATAATACTGTTTTTCAAAAAAAGATTATGTAATAAAACCAAGTGAAATAAAAAAGATAAAAAATTGTTACATTTTCATCACATATTTATATCTAAATTATAAATAGGAATTGTTATCCCTGCAAACATATATGAAATATACAAGGTATCATTGATTTTAATAAAAAATAATGAAGTGCTATAAAAGGAATTTGATGGAATGAATTTAAATAAACTATAAAATATGATAAAGATAGTATAATATTTCAGTAAAAACAAAGTCACACTATGTTTAAGTTAATTTCATGCATTAAATAAAAATAACCAATTTGAGACTTATATTACCCAATAATACATTATATTCAATTTTTTGATAAAAATAATTATAACAATAATTAATACACAAGATTTTGCGAATCCTCTCTAGAATAATCTCTAATTTAAATATGGATATTTAAAGTGGAGAGAAATTTTACATTAGACGTAATTATTTTCACCCTTTTTTATAGAAATAGTGCTCTTTGACTAGAAACTAATCTGGCTATCAGGAGGTATTTTTGTGCAAAACGTTTCTCGATTGAAATTTCAAAGAAACTATATACTCTACTTTATATCTCTGAAATTCCTAGAACTTAAGATAAGAGCGTTTATTCTTATGAAAACGAACTAAAATGGAACACAAATTTCTTATAATTAATCGTATCAAAATATATGAAAAAAGGGATTTCATATTTAAATTCAGTGTACCAAATATAGCTAAAATCACGGGTAAAATCTTAGACGCAAATACGTTTTTCTTGCATGCTTGTGATTTATGCAGAATTATTCTTGCATTTATATTTCACCGAACATTTATAATGGGCCGGCCAACTTGTCTAGTGGTCTGCGCGCCTGACTACGGATAGGAAGGTCCTGGGTTTGAATTCCGGCTCAGGCATGGATATATTTTCTCTCTCTTTCCTGTCTTTGTCCTTTCCTTGTGTGTGTGAATGAAGTATGAATGATGCCTACCCTATAAACGGGTCCCTATGGCATGTATGAGGGTGTGATGGTGGCCCACCCCCTGTGGTGCACCTAGGGCAACGAGGCAAGAGGTCGCTGTGTCTAGCCGGTTCCTTGGGTATCAGGGAACAATAGATTAATAGACTATGTTACAGGTGTAACTGTCTACAATCTGCCATTGGAAAAAATATTTATAATGGGGAATAGAAAATGATTTGAAATTCTTAGAATTCACTTAAAAATATTGGTAATTATAATCAGGCCACAAATGAACCATAAATGTTTCTTATAAATTTCCCCACAGTATTTTCACAGAATTATGAACCTAATGCAAATATAAGTAAATTTGACTGCTATAAATAAAATAAATTTAATAGGATCGAATTATGCAGTAGTTTGCTTCTAAATGTAATTTTATATTGTTATCGCTCATATGATTAACATTTTTTAAATTAAAGATAAAGCTAGCATAATCATTTGCCACTTGTATTTCAATTTGAATTATACGGCATATATATATATATATATATATATATATATATATATATATATATATATATATATATATATATATGCATACACACATACTACACACTGCCCTACATTGAAGATGCAACACCAAAAAAGAAATCAGTATTCCAAAATGATATGCATAATACGGAGTGAGAACAGGGTCGGGTCAGTAGGTTTTAGAACCACTGTGGATGGCGAGATGACGATACAAGTTGCAACATGGCTAGACACACTATCATTGAGAGTACAGCTGATATCGTGAGGAATATCTCTCCATTTCCTGTCAAAATTGTTTGCTTAAGTGCGTTTTCTGACGAAGCAGTGGCGGTCTGCAAATGTGTGTGTGTGTTGTGCAATCACATCCTAAACATGATTCATTGGTGAGAGATCTGATGAGCACGGTGATCAGGGAAGCTGCTGTACTCCTTGCTGGGACGTTTTCACATAGTGTTAATTACAATAATTACTAATTATTTTGCAATTTTTTTCAATCTCAATCTAATATATTCATTGAAAGTAACACTGTGTGTACGACTACACAAATTATAAAGTTTCGAGATTTTAATTTTTAATTAAATTTGTTAGGAATAAATTTTAAGATTTTTTAAGTACGTGGATTAAGCGGTGTTAGACTGCTACAATAAATAAGGTGTACGGCTTGATTTATAGATGAGTAAAGTAAAATGGGTAAAGCGATAAATATTTACCATTTGGAAAATTTACCATTGGATTACTAATTGGATAACCATTGGACCATTGTATTTGTTATTTTTCGCTAAGTATAGACTTAATGTTAATAACACAGAATCTCATAGAGGTTCTAAAAATAGTCATTTCAAAAGCTCTCAAATGCTAGAACCGGAACCCTTAAAATTATAAAAGACCTGACTGTGGTTTAAGCATAGTTTTCCAAGACACTAATTGGAGTAATCTATGACTAATTGTGTAAGGCAGAAGAAGGATTAGTCGGCATTTAGAATAAATCATCAAGTATCTTCTGAATATATTTCACCTTAATATGATGAGAAGAGAAATACAGAAGAATTCATGACTGAGCCCCTGTTAGAAAACTACATATTCCTGCTCGAAATTTAAAAAATAATCTTTTTCATTGGTGCTGAAGAAGTCATTGGACATCTGAGGACTAGAGACGAATAATGTAGTCATATAAATCACATTTCATCTGATTTTGCATTAGTGGAAAACTGGTAGGTTCCCAACAATTCCATGCGTTATGTACACTGTGGAAGAGTCAGAAATATTGTGATTAAGATCATGTTATACTGGTACAGAAATTGGGTTTTGTCCTTCTACAAGACATTCTGGCAACGTAGATATCCCGACAAATTGATGCATCTTATTAATGGTGCATTTTTATTCTGATGGCGAATATTATTTTATTGACATTAACACAGTTATAAATCATTGTAAAAGTATTTAAAGTTTGTTTGCTAAACATCAGTCTGACATTTAACAGTATCTCTTCAACCACTGCAGAGCTCTAATCTCAATTCCAAGCAAAATGGTTTGTGTATGGTGGAAAGACTGTCATCTGAAAACACTGTTGTACCTAATTTAGTTGTTTTTTCATACTGCATTCCTAATGAAAGATATCCTTTGTATATGAATTCACCCCAGAATAATGTAGATTTAGTAACCAAAGGAGTAAGAGCTTTTATTCATGTAAAATCGTGTTAAAGAAAATATTAATCTGAGGACTATGATTCGTTATATAACCACTCCAGAGCTCTAATCTCAATTCCAAGTAAAATGATTTGTGTATGGTGGAAAGACTGTCACCCGAAAACATTCTTGTACCTAATTGAGTTGTTTTTTCATACTGCATTCCTAATGAAAGATATCCTTTGTATATGAATGCACCCCAGAATAATGTAGATTCAGTAAACAAAGGTGTAAGAGCTTTTATTCATGTAAATTCGTGTTAAAGAAAATATTAATCTGAGGCCTATGATTGGTTGTATAACCACTCCAGAGCTCTAATCTCAATCCCAAGTAAAATGGTTTGTGTATGGTGGAAAGACTGTCATCCGAAAACATTCTTGTACCTAATTTAGTTTGTTTTTCATACTACATTCATAATGAAAGATATCCTTTGTATATGAATGCACCCCAGAATAATGTAGATTCAGAAACCAAAGGAGTAAGAGCTTTTATTCATGTAAAATTGTGTTAAAGGAAATATTAATCTGAGGCCTATGAGTGCTTATATAAACACAAATGGGTTTAGATATATCTATTTTTAATACTTCTTTTAAGAATCAATCAGGCAATCAGAGAAGAGACTAATAAAATTAAATTCAAAATGCAATTATAAAAATATTGTTTTTGAAATCAATATATATATACGAGTATGAATACATTATCACTTAATTTTAATTTTCTGTTTTAGCAATATCCGTTTTACATCACAAATATATAGAATTTCAAAAATTGCATTTATTTACACTAGTTTAACGGCACCATTTCAACTGTTTGAAACCGCTGGTATCAAATTGCTCATTTGTTTCAAATACTTTTATGGAATTAAGAAATGAATACTTTTATGGAATTAAGAATAAATTGGTTAAATTATTTTGATTATTTTACTAATATATATCTCATAGTACAAATTAATCTTATCTCATAGCACATATTGTAGAACATGCATTTTTAAAGCTGTATGTTATCAATGTATTTTATCTCACACTGAAAGAAAACTAAAATATGTTTAAAAATTTCTTATAAGTGTTTGAGAGTATTTTAAAATTAATCACAGTAAAATTAGTAAAATATTTATACAAATTATATATGTTCGCATATTTTTGTTACGAAGTCACAAAGGTATTCATTTTAATAAGGTTAAGGATTTTATTTTCTAGCATTTTTATTCTACATATCTTTTTCTTGAAATAAAATATTACATCTTTATTTCAGAGATAGAAATCTTCCAAAAATATCAAGGCTAATATTGTTTAATTTTTTTTATTGTCTTTTAGAGTTCATCTAGTGTGTTAAGATCTCGCTTATTATAGCTTGTTTCAAGAATCCATGTGCACTGTAAATACATGTGGCACATCAGAAGATTTAGGTGAGATACATTTAAAGCGAACAACTTCAATTTCAGATTCGTCGTGGTACTTGTTGAAGAGACTAAGTGATTTGTTTCTAATGCTATTGCTATAGTTTTTCAATGGATCCATAGCCACTGTGGGGTGCCTGGAAATGAAAGAGCAGATGTGTTGGCTAAAAATGGTTATAAGCTGCCTCAGCTCCTGTTTCCACTAATTGCCCATCAGTTTAGTTCTGAGGCTAGGGGGAAAACTGACTAACACCTAGAGCAAATTTATGCAGCACTTTCAGCTGATAAAAAGTGAAACGCTCTTATGAAATCGTCTGTTCCGATGGATTTGCCTCGTGCAGATTTTACAGCAAATTTTCGACTTTTAACTGGACATGACGTTTTGTGTAAACATCTACACTGTATCGGTGTACTTGCTGATGATACCTGCCCCCTTTGTTTGTCGGGTGAAACTATGGACTTTGATCATTTAAAAACTTGCACTGCACTTGCTTTTATTACTTTTGGCTCTGACAACTTTGCCAAGGCTGAATTTTATTGGGCCGCAAGAAGTCTTATGGCAGATAAATGCCACTGACTGACGTAGGAATAATGTATAACTTGATGTCAAATGTATATATCTTGATGTTTCTTTTCTTTTATATTAACAGTGTCACTTATTTTGTTTGTAGAAATACATTAAAACCATGATTTTTTTATATATCCTCAATATTTTTAATAACTGCGTAAAAACATTTTTTATTTGAACAGCTTCAAAAATATAGCCTTCGATTCTGTGTATCTGCTACATTTTAGCAAAGAATTGCTAATCCTTCAGATGATAACTAAGCCTTATAATAATTTTGGGCTAATTATTTTAATTTTGATATTAATTTTTAAATTCATGGATAAGATAAAAATTTAAAAATAAGTAAGCAACTGAATTTTTTTAAGATCATTTTTACAGATTTTATTCTTTTAGTGAAACAATTGCTCTGTGACATATTTTTCATGCCATGATTTATTTATGAATAATATAACTTAGTATTATTAAATCACATTTTTTGTGTCTCATCTTAACTATAAATTCTCGAAATAATTAAAATATCAATATTTCAAAATCTATTCAGCAAAGCAAAAGTTATATTTTAAATATGCAGACTTTAATACGAATTCAATTCAAAATTCTAACATCCTAAGCAATATGAAATAATCGTCGTAAATTGAATTGGGCGACAAAGATCCGAAACGAGATTGGTATTATTACTGATGGGCTTATTTGTCTACAGTTAATTGAATTGAATACAATTAATTTATGGTAATTTTATGAATTGAATTTGCACATCTGTCTCCCAATTTCTATGGTGTCTCTGAATAAATTTAGAAAGTTTTAATAACTAATATTAATTTAGAATGAATTGAAAACAATAATCTACTTTATAAATTTTAGATCATTCACTATATTGTAGTAATCTAATAAGTGTAAGTAGTAGTGTATAATTGTTTGAAAAAGTTATTTCTTAAACATTTAATTAAGATAATTTATTTTAAATTGTGTTTTTAACTTAATCTATATAAAATAATTAAATAATAGGGATTTATTTTCAAAAATGAATCAAACAGAAACATAAATTTAAAATTACTCAAAAAGAATATTGGTTTATGTAAATCTAGGTTCAGATTTTATGACGAAAACATTAGGGATTTTTAAACTTTTTATACTTATTTTAGTTTATGCATGTTATTTACTGAGTTATATATATGAATGCTTATTGCATTTTAACCATGTAATGAAGGTATCTTTATATTATACCTTTTCCTGAATATTAAGGCTGAAATGGTTTTCGTATATATGCAGTTATACATTAAATCAATGTAAAGTTAGAAGAAACAATTTAAGAAAACTTTGTAGTTATTAAGATCTCAAAAGAACATTAATTTATAGTTATTTATGTAAAGAAGTTGTTTATAAAATTTTTCAGAAGTACTTTTAATAAACATATTTGATAAAACTTTTCAAAGAAATATTTATTTCGCAGGAAACATCTAAAAATGTGAAATTTCAAATATATTTTAAATATTTTACAATTTGAAGTGGAATTATATGCTTCATATGTTTCATATTTTGCAAACACAATTACTCCTTAATATCAAATGTATAATATGCAACAGTAAAAAAATTATTTTGTAAAAATAAAAGTTGTTTTCTGATAATAGTGTAGTTTTATAGTGTGTTGTGTAATTTTCACAATAATAACGGCATAAGTTTTATTATTCGATAATATTGCTTTGTGGTTCACCTAATTAAAATTTATTAATAAGCTTCCCAGAGAAACTGTAGAATTTAATTAAACTAGTGCCATTTTTATGAAATCTACTGCCATTCAATTAAAAAATCCTTTATATTTTTGAAAACTAATTTGTGAAATGAAATGGCTTTATATATTTCACGTTATATACTGCAATAAACGTAGCTAATAGAAGATTTGACATTAATAAAATATACTTTTGTTAAAATTTATTAATCTTGTAAAAACTGCTGTAAATACCTTTAAAAATATTACATAATTACATGAATATTAATCTATGATATCAATGCATGATAAAATCATTATTTTGATGCTTTGTTTTGATTTGAATAATATTTAATGAATTAATTTAATTATAGGTAATGTATTGTCAGCGTAATACATCACGTTTTTTTTTATCAGCAATCGATATTTTCAACTTTTTGCTAAATACTTTACTTGATATAGTTTCTTGATGTAGTTTATATAAACTTGATATTGTTTCCAATAAAGATTTTAATTTGAAACTATATCAAGTTTTAGATGTTGAATACATTAAAGTTCTTTAATATATTTATAAATAGAAATATTTCTACCAACATGTCAATCTTATAACATTTTAAATTTTATTTTACCATTTTGGACCAACAATTGTCTTTAGAAAAATATCGTGATATTCATTTGTCCAACGGAAATAATTTTTGTAGTATTTAAAAACGAAAAAATGATAGAATTATTCATTATCCATTCAAACAAGTGTGACTATTACTAAAAATGATTTTCAAAAATTTGGAAAACAGAAACTAAAAAAAAATATTGATTGAATAAATTGCAACGTAAAGTGTCAAGTTATGTTCTTTTTATTTAATATGTTATGAAGATAACTTGAAATTCAGAAAAACAGCTTCATTAAGTATTTTCTGCATAACAATACAGTTTTATGAATTGATAAACTATACAAAATTCTTCTTTTCAATCACCATGCTTAGGAATATACTAAACGAGGTCCACGAGTCTATTTACTTTCAGAAAGTCGAAAACAAGTGATGGAGACCTATACAGGACCCCAAGAGACAACCCCAGACATTTAAGGATATGTGCCTGTGATGCTGGTTCATTTTGACATTTAGGACAATTCGGGTGCACCTTGAGAACACTCTCGAATGTAAGTTCTTTCAGGTGTCCACTGAAAAATCGGGAAAGTGTTGTCTTAACATAGATATCAATAGAAAGGAATAACGACAGAGACAAACCCTGAGAAAATGGATATGTATATTTTTATTGCACTTTAAATTTAAGAGTTTCCTCTTTTCCTTTCAAACTAAGCTGTAATGGTATAAAGTAAAGGATGCAATAAAAATTGGCACAAGGAGCCAAATGCAATAAAAGAATAAATTCTTCCTTTCGAAAGGGATGGATGATCGTGAGAAAATTACAAGGGAAGTTTATGTATTATGATATGTTTTGTTTGTAAAACTGACCAGTTGTGATTAAGGGGGAGAGATTTCTGACCTAACCCATAGGAGTGTAGGACGTTATTTGGAACTTTGGAAAACCAATGGTGTAAAGAGGAGGAGGTAAGATGAGAATTTAAAAACTGCATTTAAGAATGGAAGAGAGGCAGAGGCAGAGAAAGTCCTCACACACAGAAGTCTCTCAGAAACACAAGGCAGAGAAAGTCCTCACACACAGAAGTCTCTCTGAAACACAAGGCAGAGAAAGTCCTCACACACCGAAGTCCCAGAGATGCCTGACAAAGAAAAGGAGTAAACGGAGAATGATTGCACTGGCCTGGAGAAGTCCTGCCTCGACTGTCCTGAATGGGAATGCAGATGTCCGACAAATAGATCAAGAAGAGGTGACAAAGTCTGAAAAGAGGTATACTGAGCAGCAAACCAAGTAAGATGCGGAGATATGCGCGAACGGAAATTCAAAGCGGAGATGCTGAGTAGAGGACGGGAAGTGGATGAAAAAGGAGAATCATCGACACCGGAGAGCGGCGAAGTCTCAGACACCACAATATTACTTCTAAAAGGGGCGAGTCTGATCTCTCGTTCACAACCCCTCTGGTTACTTTGATTATTGTCTAAATATCATAAAACATAAATTTCCCTTGTAATTTTCTCACGATCATACATCCCTTTCGAAGGGAAGAATTTATTCTTTTATTGCACTTGGCTCCTTGTGCCAATTTTTATTGCATCCTTACCTTTATACTCTTACAGCTAAGTTTGAAAGGAAAAAAGGAAACTCTTAAAATTAAAGTGCAATAAAAATATACATATCCATTTTCTCAGGGTTTAGCTATGTCGTTTTACACTACGACACCTGTCAGCATGTCTTCTAATGGAATATTGTTCAAGATATGTCAGTGAATTGGTAACTGGTAAAGATTCTTCAAAATCCTCCTTCACCAGAACGTCTGTCATCTCATCCCCCAACAAAATTATTCTGACTGAATTCCTGGTCAAGACATTAAATAAAATTATTTGAATTATAATATTTCAGACATGAATAAAGATTATATATATATATATATATATATATATATATATATATATATATATATATATATATATATATATATATATATATATATATATATATATATATATATATATATATATATATATATATATATATATATATATATATATATTACAATCGTTGGCTGATTTAAATGAAAATTTCTCAACATTTTTAAATATTATTTTGAGTGATGCATGCAAATGGTGCTTATACAAATAATCTTGGTGCTCAAATGCAAACATTTTAATACTTTATTTTGTAAACATAAGAATAATCTACGATAAACTCTGTTATTATTATCTATGAAATTATATTGAAATTTATTTTGTTTACAAAATAAAGCGTAGAAATATTTGTATTTGATCATAGATGTAAAACTGACTAAATAAATGTAAATGTATTAAATATAGATATTGCTTAAGTAAATATTTCTTATGAATATATGTATACCTATAATCTAATATATTTGAAATATTTCTATTTTGGAAATAATATTTTCAGTTCTTTTTTAAATTCAACAAGTGCAAAATTCAGGTGTTTTAAATATCTATTTTTTATAATCTCTTTATAAATTGATGCTCGGTTACATAAATTAATCTTTGATATATCAATTAAAGGTAACTTAAATGCTTGAAATAAAAATAAATTAATTTATAGAAGAATTTCTAAATTTAATTATTTACTTTAGAATTTCATAAACATTAATTTAATAAAAATTATGTTTTTAAAGGCAATCCTGTACTTCAGTAGCATTCCAATAGAAATTAGTTGCAGTTAAAAAAATAAAATAATGTAGATTTATATGTTTAATAAACTTTTGCAGAAATGATTAATCATTTGTATTTAAACTTGGTGATTGTGAATCTTCCATTTTTGGAAAATTAACTATCATAATAATCCAGAATTTTAATTAGTTTATAAAGTAAAATAGCAAAAATTGTGTAGGCAAAATTTGTTCAGATTCCTTATATATATATTCGTAATGGCTCTGAAGTAATATTAGGAATACCTTAACGCCTGTTAAATGAATTTTATTTTATTTATTGTAAAAGATATTGCAAATACTTATTTAGTAAAAGTAAAAATAAAATTAACAAATTAACACATTAATTTAATATTCTCCTAATTGTCAACGTTAAATGCAATTTGTAGTTGCTGAGTAACAACTAATTTAATGAAATGTATTCGTAATTTAGCACTTATTGAGGGAAAAATATCTCATTGAGGACTATTTTTAGAAACTAGCATTTTTCTTGTCCTAATTTTTATAAATACAACAAAATAATAATCCTATTATATATGTATAATCAAATTAAGGATGCTTTGAGCCGTCCTTTTGTTGGTTGTTATCAATAGTTTCATTTAAATGCCATTAAGTTTTGTTTCTCTTTCCTTTAAGCTGAAAGAATTGCTCAAGAATTATTTCCACAAGGCTTTGAAATTAAGTAAAAATTTCTGGGGTGAGTGGAAATACTTTAAGAAAGTAGAGGAAAAATATTAACGTTAAGAATTTAAATTTATTTAGATGATAAATAAAAGACGATAAGCTTGTCTGGAGCTGAAACTCTCTGTTTCTTATTAAACTAAATAATGATTTACTGAATAATGATGATTGAATAATGAATAGTAAAAAAAATGATAATAATTGAATGATTGTGATGATTGTATGATTAATAATAATGTTAATAATAAATGATACTGAATAATGAATAATAATGATTCCAAAATGAGATTTTTGAAGGGTCTAATTTTATTCAATGTTTTAATTTAACTATAGTTAGCACAATTAGCATTTCGATTATCTTTTGATCCCTTTATAATGATTTGGTTTTTTAACTATCTGAAATTTCACAAACATATAATCATATTGAAACATTTGTGAAATTTTCAATTTTAATTCCTTGACACGCTATTTTTAGTTATGAAATGAACATAAAATTAAATTTATTAAATAATATTTTTGTAAGTAATATTAAGTAAAATTAAATTTATTAAGTAATATATCTACTTTAAATTATAATATACTATAATTACATGATATGATATGTTAACTGTAAACTATGTTTTCCTATAGATATATTTTTTGTTTGACTAATGTTTTGTAAAAACATTAAGAATGCAAAAAAATTTAAGAAAAAAAGATATTTTTCGTATTATTAAAACTTGTTTTTCTTAGTATACTTCTTCATTTGCATTTAAATTATGTAACTTTCAATTTTTTTATATTTTATCCTGAATATGTATTTATTTACTTCAGCTCTTTGAATTCTATCACCTTTATAACTTACTGTAATTATTTACACATACAATAGTAATGCACTTGAAGTTACTGTCATTAATCATTTTGTTTTAAAACAAATCAAAATATTTTATGAATTAATTATTACCTCAGCATATAATTTACTATTTTTAAGTTAGTCACATTTTGCTTAAAAATGTTCAATGTTTCCTTTTTTAAATTAGCTTTTTCTTAGGATTTGTTAAAATTTCAAATTTTAATAAAATGCATAAAATGATAATGTTTTGAATATAACTTTATTTAGCTTAAAAAGATAATTATCACAATGTATTGTAATGTTGATGGCGTGATACAGATTTATAGGTACTTGAGTCCTTATCAGTACTGCTATTGATGGGAACTGCCTGCAAGAACTTGTACATGAAAATCAGTATTCAACCCCTTAAGAGCTATCTAAGGACCAAGAACTTAGTGGTATGTCAAATAGTCATTCTATGCATCACATAACCTCAATATCTGAATCAAGTTAATATCTGAAGCTCAATCGTACAAGCTCTATCTCTGAATTCTAGATAAGCTAATAAAGATAAACGTGTTCAGACATGAATTAAGCCACTCGAATTTCATGACTAGGCCCAAATATTGAACCGGATATCCAGTTGGGATAAAAATTGAGTATATTTCAACAATTTAAGCCAAAAAGAGGCTTGGCCTGCACACTGTGATCCCGTCTCTAGTCGCAGTTCATATTTTTACTCAGTAAGATATTACGCTTTATATCTACTGGAATTAAAGTGGTATTATCTACAAAAACTATCTATAAGCAATAGAATAATCGTCAATAAGGATATTGTGATATGCTAGTCCGAGTTAAATGTGCTAAAAATCAAACTAAGCATCGGCGCCAGAAGGTACTGTTCCATTGTATTGTGACATGCTATTGTATTGTGACATCCTATTGCATTGTGACATGCTATTGTATTGTCCCATTGTATTGTGACACGCTAGTCCCAGTTAAAAGTGCTAAAAATCGAGCTGAGCACCGGCGCCAGAAGGTACTGTTCCATTGTATTGTGACATGCTATTGTATTGTGACATTCTATTGCATTGTGACATGCTATTGTTTTGTGACATCCTATTGCATTGTGACATGCTATTGTATTGTCCCATTGTATTGTGACACGCTAGTCCCAGTTAAAAGTGCTAAAGATCGAGCTGAGCACCGGTGCTTTAAGGTACTGTTCCATTGTATTGTGAAATGCTATTGTATTGTGACATTCTATTGTATTGTGACATGCTATTGTATTGTGACATTCTATTGTATTGTGACATGTTATTGTATTGTTTCATTGTATTGTGACATGCTAGTCCGAGTTAAATGTGCTAAAAATCGAGCTGAGCACCGGTGCCAGAAGGTACTGTTCCATTGTAATGTGACATGCCATTGTATTGTGACATTCTATTGTAATGTGACATGCTATTGTATTGTGACATGCTATTGTATTGTGACATGCTATTGTATTGTGACATGCTATTGTATTGTGACATGCTATTGTATTGTGACATGCTATTGTATTGTGACATGCTAGTCCGAGTTAAAGGTGCTAAAAATCGAGCTGAGCACCGGCGCCAGAATGTACTGTTCCATTGTATTGTGACATGCTATTGTATTGTGACATTCTATTGTATTGTGAGATGCTATTGTATTGTCCCATTGTATTGTGACATGCTAGTCCGAGTTAAAGGTGCTAAAAATCGAGCTGAGCACCGGCGCCAGAAGGTACTATTCCATTACGATAAAAAAGACAACATGATTACCAGATGACTCCCATGGGTCCTTTTGCCATTTCCACTTATAGCTCAGATATCATTCTTTCACACTTTACTTTTTCATATTTGCTGTTATATTTTACTTGTGCTATTTTGGGATCCATACGTCACATTTGCAAAGTGGTTGCTCAGATTTTGGACTTAAAATATTTAAAAATATATAAACGTGAGAAGAAAATCACAAATTTAGATGGTAATTACTACCTATATTAAAAGAGCTGCTTCCATGTTTTCTTCTAAATTAAAAAAATTGCTTTGGTGGAAAACTTTTCATGCTAGTGCAAATCAGTACTTTCAAATAAATTCTTTATCTGGACGGCTTCTCACGTAAAAGAATGATTTTAGTACCGTAAGTGGTGTGTAAGTGCGACCAAGTACAGATGAAGCGTTTGGAAAAGTGCGTTTAGTGCATTTGTAAAAAGGTTTAGAAGTGTTAGTGAATTTAGTTTAGTGTCACCTCAAATATACCTATAATGTAACAATATGTCATTTAGTTGGCGAAAAATCTCGAAATCATTCCTTAAGTGCCATTGCTTTTCAACTATGTACAGCAATAGGAAGACTAATTTCGATGTTTTTTCTGAAATTAATCTTTAACAAAGGGGGCCCATTCACCCACCGTACTTAACGCATCACTTTAAAATAAGTAACCGATACTACCGTTTAAAGTATTGATAAGAGCACAAAAGATGAAGACATCAACAAGGGAGGCATGTCCTCTTTACGGATAAAAATCTTTTCACTGCCGCAAGAAATTCTCAACGCCTCTAGATTTGAAATGAACGTTAGGACACGGTTTAATCTCAGTAACATTACAAAAAGAGCTCATTAAGATTGTCCAACTGTTGTTGGTATTGGAGAGTCCTTATGCTAAGCACCTGGACTGAGCTCCATTTATACGACAAAGGTTCTTTAACCGGAGATACCTTTTGTAAAGAGGTGAACTTTTAACATGTGATTCCCAAGGTGTCACTGTAACAGACTTTATTATTATGAATGACATTGCAAAGTCACACCGAAATTTTTATGAAAAATGTAATTTAAAATATTTATTTTATGGTGAAAATTCTTTGTGTTTCATTAAACTTTTTAGATAAATATCAGACGATTAAAAAAATATAAACCACATTTTTCCTTTGACACTTTGTTTAAATTATAATTAGTTTAAATATTAGTAATTGTGATCTGTACTCCCGTTTAGAAGGATGCTTATACCACATTATAATTACTTTAAGTTTTATGACATTGTACTTCAAAAATATTCTCCCTTCAAAAAAAAAAAAAAAAAGATTTATATCCTATTTTTAAATTGATAATATAAATAACTAATTATTTATGATTTCGGACTAACTATTATTTCTCCTTTTTCAAAATCTAGTTTCTTATTTTTACTTATTATGTAAAAAAATACTTATTGATTTTTTTCTGAAATTTAAATTTTTATTTTATTTTAGCACATTTTATTGAATACGTTTAAATATTTCTCAATAAGTCATGATTCCAAAATGCACTGGTTTGTGGAAGAACAGCATCTTAATATCAACATTTAATAAATTTTTAATTAAAACGAGTTTTGAAGCAATATATACTCATTTTAATTTTCATTTATTTAATTTAACCGAGAGACTTAATTGCAAGATAAAATCCATCATTTTGAATACTGTTGTTAAAATAATTTTTCGTGTACTTTTATGGTAGAATTAAACTGCGAAACACTGCATATTTTAATGTTTAAATTTCAACTTCAGTAAATATTTATTTTTTTATCATTTATTTATCTATGATACATCGAAACAATTTCTTATTTCCCTTTATAGTACTGAAAGAAGATCTAAAGTAAGTTTTGCGTCTGTTTTCATTGTATTAATTGTGTTAGTCTTATGAGTTTATGACACGCTGGAAGAAAATTAAAATAAATTTTCTTCCAGGGTGTCACAAACTCATAATTAAACGTAAGACAAATTTTGTAACAGATAAAATTTTGCATTTAAATGGAAATTTTAACTATATAGAAATATATATATATATATATATATATATATATATATATATATATATATATATATATATATATATATATATATATATATATATATATATATATATATATATATATATATATATATATATATATATATATATATATATATATATATATATATATATATATATATATATATATATATATATATATATATATATATATACCATGTACAAAAAATATCTTATGTATGCTCTGCTTCGGTACTGATAGCTAAAATTCATTGCTTGTTTTTTTGTTCATAATTATAAGGGTTTACCGAAATCCAGTGAACATTTTCTGACGTTTTAAGTCTAAATTAATTGAGCAGGTGTTAAGTGATATATAAATTTTAAATTCAGTGGACCAGATGTAAAATGATTTAAAGGAAACGCAGCAAAAAATATCAGTACATAGACTAGCTTAATATAGCTGCCTTGTATAAATGTGTTGATTACACAATTACGCTTTGTTTGCAGAAAAAGAAGATGAATATTGTAATTTTAATGTATGTATTTTTTGTGCTTATGTTTTATCAGGTTTAGGTTTTCCCCAATTACTTTATTTTTAAAATCACAGCTTTAAATATATTGAATGCTCATTGAATTTATAAAACGAAATGTTAATTCATACAACATATAAATTATGTATGACATTTCTATAATATATTTTAACTTTAATGTGACGTTAATAAATTTTTTTATTATAAACAAAACAATAATTATTGTAATGCAAAGTTAAAACAACTTTAACTTATGTTTATGTGGTGTAAACTGTCAAGAGAACAAAATATTTGAATGTAAGCAAACATTTCTGAAAAGTCTAAACTAAATAAAATGATTTTAAAAAAAAAAAAAAAAAAAAAAAAAAAAACATGGACTATGAAAATGGAACTGATGACAAACATGGCATTAAATCTAACTTTATGTAAAAAGTTCTCATATTTAAGAAACTCTACAATTCTACAACATATTTATTTGTTAATAGGTGGTTTAGGGATAAATACGATTTCAAAGTAAGTAATATGAAAATTTAATATTCATAAAAGTATCACAAAACAAATCATATTAATTTTTAGAAAATAAATTTATTTAATGGAAGCATACCATGTCACATCTATCAGGAAAATTGAAATGCATAAAATAATTCATTTTATTAAATTCTTTTTCTCACTTTTTTTTCTTGAAAATTCTTTGTTAAACTTCTAAAGAAGCTTATGCTTTTGTCTTCAGAAAGGAAAGTTTCGTATATGATGAATCTTTTTATGGTTCAAAAAGTTTTACTGATATTTATATTTTCCAGAAGGAGTAGGATATCTTAAAAAAAGCAAAATAAATTAAAAAATAGAATTTAATTTCTTATTTCAGTTGTCTACTTTTTAAAATTAGTATGTCAGCTCTAAGCTGGAAATACATGTTTTTGTTTGTGAGAAATTTCAATTCTGTGCAGATGTTTTCTGTAGTCATATATTAAAGTAGTTAAAAAAAGAATAGTTTGCTTCTAAAGTAGTCAAAATTTCAAGTAGAGGAAGTTAAGGGACTCGAAAAATGTGTACATGGTTAAGGAAAATTATAAGCATATTTTACTCATAATTTCTACGTAAAATTTACTACTAAAGTTACTTCGAAATATTTTCCTATAATTTATTATTTTTTATTCTCTAATTAATTATTTTTTAATGTTTGAATAATTCTGAAATTATTGTACTTGTAATATTAACACACATTTGTTGTTTAAAATTCAATTAATAATGTGAGTTTGTTTTCATTGTAACAAGTTGAGTTTAATTAGCAAGCTAGTATTAAGGCTAAAAATTCAGATTTTTTGATAGAGAAATCCGAACAGTGAAAAAAAATACACATCAATAGAAAAATACAAAAATATGTGAAAATCTTACATAATTAATTTTACTAATCAATAATACTTTAATTGCTTAAACATTAGCTTTAATTCATTTTGTTGAATTTATCACTTGATTCAATATAAATAATTATAAATAGACATATTTGTAATAAACAGTTTGCTATTAACATATTTGTTATCATCTTACAGTATTTGTACTAACAAAATGCACCATATTAAAATAAATAAACACATAATAATATTAATAATTTAAGTATGTTCATTTATGTTTCATCATAAAGTAATACCAAAAACAAAATTTTTTCTTTAGGCTGTCACGTGAAAGATTAATGAATTTATTTCTTAAGAGTAAATAATGTCGTAATTGTGATTTTTTCATTTTGATGCAAAACACAAATCTGAATGAGCAATTTATTCTAATTAAATATATAATTTCAAATAAAATTACTTTATTCACAAAAAATAAAAAATGATAAGATACATAAATTGAATTAATATTAGTGTAATTAAGTTTATTTATTCAGAAGTTGGAAGGCTTTTTTCATTTTATGAGAGAAAAGGTGAATATTAGTGAAAACTTAGTCTAAAAATACAGGTTTATATAGAGGAGGTCAAAGTAGATCCGCATAAAAGTCATTTTTTTTGTTTAGAATCTCATATTGAATTCATTTTCGTTCCATTTTCATGTAATATTATAAAATATTTCCAAAAAATTATTATCTTTTATTAAAATATTAATCAAAAGGTCTTAATTAACATACAAAATATTTTGACTAGGTTGATATTAAATTATTAATTTTGTGTCAGTAGGAAAAATGCATGATTTGGAATCATTAAAATGCTCATTGGTCTAATGAATAGAATTGATTTATTCAATTCATTAGAAAATTATTCAAATAAATAATGATTGTATAATTCGGCATTAAATTGCAATTCATATTTTATGAAACATAAATATATTTTAAAGTCAGAAAAGCAATTTTCTTTTTTAAACTATGAATTACAAAATATTTTTAAAATTTAGAATGTTTTTAAATATTCCAAAAAATTTCTCTTAATATTTTTTATTTTTTCAATACTATAATTTCGACATAATAATTTTATTAAATGAAAATTCAAATCAAATATTTAGCTGTAATTAATATAATTCACTCGAGAATTTGTAAAATATGTTTGTTCCTTATAGTTGAACCTTATCTCAGTAATTATTGTTTGAAAATTTAAATAAACTTAAAACTTTTGTATTAGTTAGATAAGTATCATTATTAGTCAAACATATTACAGTGAAAATCAATTAAGTTTCAAAATACTATTTTCCCTCGACAGTTTATATCAAAGATTCAAATTTATAAAATTAACGAATTTGAAAATTCAATTCATAACTTAATGAATTCAAAATATTTCCATTAAGAGGTTCTTATTTCTATAATAACATCTGGCCCGACTTTGGGAATTAAAGTCAGTTGGAGCATGAGTCTCTGAAATGTAGATATTTAATAGTATCTTACTAAAAGTCCTTCTTTTCAAATGGAAATGAATAATAACTTGTATTCAGATTATTTAAAAGTTTTAAGTTGATGAATTTAGCAATATTTACTGAAAAATTACATTTGCTAATTATATTAAATTCAGATATTCTATAGTAAAATAAAAGACAGTTAAAAATACATTTTGCCTACTATGGACTCATATTGAAAAATGTTTTCTTGCCTTAAATTTAAATTCTATTAATTTCCCAATGTAACAACTAATTGTATCATAATTACAAGCAATATGACACTATAATTATGAACTATTATTATAACTCTTATACAAAAATATATAAAAACCATAAATATGCTTGTACAATCGAGAAATTTTTTTTATTTTATATTGCCAGGCAAAATATAAAAAAACTAAAGGTTACAAAAAAAGTAATCGACAAAAAACAGACCAAAGTCATTTGCTTAAGGAGCGATTTTACTTCCCAATATCTCGCTCTCTCACAGCAAAAAGCCCCACAAAGGGGCAGATGGTCCCTGTCCATTACTTCTCCAGAACAGCAGAGTGAACAAGTAGGAACAAGAAAAATGTCCAATCGCTTCAGATGCCCTGTTGCTAGACGAAAGATGGCGACTGCATTTGGTCTTGGTAAATCAAATAATAAGATAAGGACCTAAATTAATCCCGTATTTTTTTTTGAGCAATGCGAATCTGTAGGTCTCGTGAGGCATTAGAAGCAAAGAGATGCTTTAGAAACAGTTTAATCTTTCAATACTAGAACTGTGTGGAAAGATGTTGTAGAAGGCCGGTACCTTTCTTTGCATGGATGTCTGTTTGCTCTTGGCCTCATAAGCCACAGTGGGTGGGTACTCACTGGAGAACAATTTGCTTCCCTCTCAAAGCAAGAGTTCTAAAATAATCTTGGCATTGTTGAAATCAGGCATTCGTGGGTGTTCAAAAGTGGAGATTGATTGGATGGCTGCCTGAGACTCAGAAAGGATAACTTTCATATAAAACTTGCAATGTTGATAGTTGTTTTTTTATAAATACTGTGAGAAAATTTTGAATAGCATTTCCGCGAGTATGTGCAATATTCGCAAATCAAAAGAGGAGGAAACCTGAAAAAAGACAGATGAGAACTACAACTTAAATAAGAATGTAAAATGTAGAGTAGAATATCTCCCTTATTTCATAATTGGAGCTGTAATTGTAGTCGGGAGTTTTACATCAAAAATAGCCCAGACTAAGTATGAAGAAAAAACTATCCCAGGATCAGTAAATATTGATAAAAACTATTTCAATAGCGATATGCAATCAAATGTTTTTCTATTAAATTTTTTATTTTAGATTTCTATTTAATGGATATATTTATTACTACAAAATGTTTTCTCAAAAAATTCTAAGTTGAATTGAAAAATTCATTCATCTAAAAATTATAACCAGCGTGTCTCCACATATCTATTAATATACTGTCTGTTAATTTTTATGTATACTTTACTAAATAATACTCATATTTTATTATTTATTTACTATTTAAAGTACAATAAATCACCACCAACTCTAAATGCTAACTTCAGTAAAAATTCAAATTTATTTATATGCATTTGATTATTTTCTATGATATGGTAATTAATCTCATATAAGGAAAATTGACATTTCATAAAATAAGGGAATTATTTTTTAAAAATTCCCATTATTGTTTACTTTATAACTTAATACATCAAAAAAGTGATTCTTGAAAAAACAAACTTTTTGTGTGTGTGTTTTGATTTTTAAAAGTATTGATGATTTTTTTAAATAAATCATTTTAGAATTTAATCTTAAAGCATAAATTTTCTCCCATTTTAATTGCTATTCTTTTTTGATTTAGAGAATAATTATTTTTTTGGAAAATATATTTGCTACTAATGTTTAGATATTTCCCATTTATTAATAATTAATAAGATTTTTATTTTATATTAAAGCTTATCAGAAATTTATTCCACGTGTGGAAAAATATATTACTTTTCTCAGAATAATAAATTGGTCAGGATATTTTGCTGCCATAGAAATTTTATAAACTTATTTTTAGTTTTTGAATATTTCCACAAGTTGTTATGATATTTGTATAAAATATATTAAATACATTGCAAAAAAAAATACTGCATTGAAAAATAAGTACAAAAAAAGCAATAGAATGTAATTTTTTTAAATTTTATTTTTTTAAAAGAGCCCATTAAGCAGCGCTTATGAATGAAAACAAATAACTAATTTTCAAGTAATAATGCATTGTCATGAAATAAATTTGCATTTTGTAGTAAATAGTGATTAATTATATATATATATATATATATATATATATATATATATATATATATATATATATATATATATATATATATATATATATATATATTGAATTTTTAAGCTTAATTTTAATTTTTAAATATGCGATCTACATTTTTTATTTTTAGGAATTTCATATTAAATTAAACATATTTATATTTCAGTAAAAAAATTGTCTTGTTTATAAAGCTTTTCAGATATAAGTATTTATTTTGATGTTACAAATAAGATTTCTAGAAGTTTTATAAATTTAATTCCTTACTTACTTTTATCTATTATGAATATCTATTGTGACATTAACTCCTATATTCGGTTTGGTTTGTTTGTCGCTCAACGGTCATTTTTTGCACACGAGGGCTAATTAGACCGGGACCTACGGCTTAAAGTGGATTCCGAACCACTACAAACAACCATGCCCAAGGTGGGATTCGGACTCACGTACTGTTGAACCGAAGGTTAACTCATATATTGATGAAAATAAATATTACAAACACAATATATTTCAAATAAAAATATCTATGCAAAACTAATTTCATAAATTCACTTTCGTAAGTTTTAATAATTATCATAATCTCATTTTAAATTTTCATATTAAATGCTTAAGAAATGAAATAATACTATTAATTCTCTTTATCTGTACGAAAACTGATTTTAAGTGAAAAAGTTATTTTAAAATTTCTCCGCTTTTCGCAAGGGATTAATCAGTTATAATTAAATAGATAGTATTTGTTTGTTTCTATTAATCTATATAGCTTTAAAATTATCATTTCGAATTCAAAGTATAATTTTAAAAATTCAAACCTATGTTGATGTTTTTCTCCATTTAAAATAATTCAATTTAAATTTAATTTTATCATCATAAGATAATTAAGATATTTTTCCAAATGCAAATTAAATATATCGAAAATTTTGAAATTTTACAAGGATTGAATAAAAGCTTAGAAAAACACGGAGGCTTATAAATTCCGTGAAGATACATTGTGACTCACAAGGTTTTAAATAAATGTTGATTATTAAAATTCAAGAAGCTGTTGCTATAATAGAATGTTATGATAAACAAGTAACAAAGAAACATACATTTTGTGCAGGAAATTTCTCTAATGTGAAATGTTTAAATAACTTTAGTTTCTCAATGGAAGATGAATTATATAGCTTTTATATTTTTCTACTTTGCAAATATCTGTTTAATTAAAAATCTATTATATATTACGCATAAAAATTATGTGTAAAATAAAACTAATATTATTTTAAAAAAAGTTTTTTAGAAACTAGAATCTTATAAAATTCGTAGATTCTTTTAATTCTAACATAATCTTTTTTTTCAACTTAACTGATATTTTATCTCTGTGAGATTTTATGCGACATTTAGTAAAACTGTATAATTGAAACGTTCTATGAAACTAATGCAGTTACTTATGACAAAATGCGCTAATAATTAATAATAATCCAAATGTGCTGAATGCGCTAAATTGAAAAATATATTTTTATGAAATTAGAGATTTATGCCCTACAAGTTTGCTAAAGCAGAAATTAATCCTGTTCATTTATAGGAATTAATCACGATTATTCAGAAATGTGTAATATTGTTGGTATCTCCAAGAAAATATTAAAAATATAGAAGTTTTGATCATTATTTATTTAATATTCATTTACTTTATGAAATTATATGAATTGAAAGCAACTGTTTTCAAAAAATTCTTCATACTTGAAATCATTAATATTAATATTAATTAAACAAATATAATCATATATTATTGCATCGTTTCTTTGCATTTCTTCAGGGCAGTTATTTTACAATTCAAAAAATAGTTTATTAATGTCATGAGGAAAATGATTTTGGTTATTGAAAATACAAAATCAATTTCAAAATATACTTGGAATCTTGCTTGGCTTTTAGTTAATAATAGTTAACATGTTGGTTCTGCTTATTCTACAAAATTGCAAAATTGAATATTTTGTGAATATAACTACCAAGATGGCTTAATGCACAAGATTTCAGATATATGATAGAATTGTTTCAATAATTAAATTTTTGTCCACCAATTTTTTTTTAGTGAATTAATATGCAAGGAATAGAATTTGTCAATTTCTATAATTTTAGATTCTTTTATTTTTTCAGCATCTAAAATTTATATTTATGCCTGAAAATTATATCCTGAATTTATGTCTATTCCACAAAAAAACTTCATTTTTTTCCAATATTTTGTTTCTTTCATATCAAAGGATATTGGAAATTAATAAACGTATGTAAAGAAAATGAAACTGCAAATATTTATCTTTGTAAAAGAATAGAAATGTAGATATTGTTACAAATTTATAAATAATTATTGTATATGTCTTAAAATATCTCAGACAGATACAGATCGGAAATACTCACATATTGGGCAAAAATTGCGGTATTTAGACGTGTTATACATTAAAAGCGGGTTTTCTAATGATTTGGTGACTTGGCGATGTTTTGGCGAGAAAACTTGACGACTGTTGGTGAGATTTTTGGCGACTTGGCGAGAAATAGATACTTTTGGCAACATCCCCTACGCTTTAGAACCAATATTTAGCGAGTTAGCCTAGAATCTTCCAGAACCTTAGCGAAATTGGTAGATTTTCCAGCCAAGTCAAGTATAAATACCGCAGCCCGACATAGTTAGTCAGTTTTATGAAGACAGTCAGTGAGTGAGGACAATTAGTTGCGACTGCTAGTTTAGAGAAGATGTTCTCTGCCTGAGATATTTGAGACCTGTGATTGGAAGCTGTTACTTATTGTATCTGACGAATTGTAGATGAATAATTGTGATTGTTATAGCTGATATATCTAGAGGAATTTTTACGAATAAAAGTCTTGTGTTCATTGAGTGGCCGTTTTATTCAACTCTCAATCGACACGAAACTCGAAGCTCGGTACAGTATTATTGGTAAATTATGAAAACAAATAAGCACATATAATTATTTATTGTTATCCTAGCATCAAAGGCATTTTTAATTAGGAAATACAAGAAAAGGAATAAGAAAAATGTAGTGATATACAACTAATTAATGGTTAAAGTAAACAAAATAAAATATAGTAATAAATTAACTGCCGAAGCTAGATTTTCAATTCCAATATTGGGAAAAAAAGAAAACAAATAAGTTCTCAGAAATTTCCTAATTTTTATTACTATAGATTGACTATTTCAGTACTTTTCTACCTATAATAAAATATTTAAAATAATTATAGATTATGGAAGCAAAAAATTATGATAAAACTATTGTAAAAATCATCCCAGTATTCATGGAATTCATATATTAAAGTAATTTTTGTTCTTATAATGTAAAAAAAAAATATTTCATAATTTTACTGATAAAGTAGTTAACAGCTTTATTTTTATTACAGATATATATACATATATATATATATATATATATATATATATATATATATATATATATATATATATATATATATATATATATATATATATATATATATATATATAAACTTTTTTCAGTTATAATGAACAAAAGTTCAAATATGTGATGAAATGTGTCAAATTTATAAAAAAGATTACGTTAATTATCTTAATATAAATTAATGGTTGTATATATATTTCGGAAACAGCACAAAAACTATTTATAGAGAATCAAATATTTGGCATGCAATTTATTTCATGAGAAAAACTGCTCTTCTACATATAATGTTGACAAAAACAAGTTTATTGACTTTCTACACCAGAATGTTTTGGGAAAATGCCAGGAATTCAGGAAAATGCATATTCTTTGTAATTTATTGCTTGTAAATTACAGCAGCATGAAATTTTCTTATTGTCCTTCATATGTTTCACCTTTATATGTGTTATTTTATAACCATAAATTATATTTAGATGAGGAGTTTTATTCCAAAGTAAATGAATCATTAAAAATATGTTACATTTAAACTTACTGGACTGTCAAAATTTTCGAAAAGCGGAACAAAGTTTTCTGACCTTTCTTTCAAACTTATTCAAAAATTTACGGAAGGAAAACTTGCACATATTTCAAATTCTCGTTTGGAAAGTTTAAAATATTTATCATTTCTATATGCTATTTTTCTGTATTTGTGAATAATAAATAAAAATAAAACTAAGAAGTGATATTATTATTCATTAAAATCATCATGATGATCAAAGGTTTTTATCATTTCCATGCAATTTTTCTTCTCAATTTAATAAACAACATGCAATTCTTCAAAAAAGTTGTTTATGAAGGAGTTTGACAGTTTTCATTTACTTCTTATATCCAAGAAATATTTAATTTCTTGTATGATACACGTCTTTTCAAATTGTCCAATATGGATTATGCTTATATATAATATAATACATTGTTTTTATGGCATATTCTTTTTATTGGACCAAAAATTTAATTCGATTAAACTGAAGATAAGTGTAATTATGAGAAATTTGTAAATGTGTTTAATTTTTATCTTATCAATCCCTATAAGTTTAATTTATCGATAATAAATATTTTGGTAATAGCATTTATCAGTGGTAATTAAATATCACAATGATTATTTTTAATATTTATCATTAAGAAATACTTAAATTAATTTTGATAATATTTAATCTCAATTTATCATCATAAATACAAAGAAAATATATTTCTTCTTAAGCGAAAATTTGAACTGAAATCAGATTTGAAACTTTTATAAATGTTTAATTAAAAATAGTAATTTTTTTAAATATTTAATGATTATTGTTCAGATAAATTCCTACAAATGAGAACCATATAAATTTACACGGTAATCAAAGTCTTAAACTGAGAAAGATAAATTGAATTTCCCACAACCCAAAGAGTAAACGTAATTCCTGAATAATTTAGGTCGGTAGGTACTATTAGATTACGCTATCGCATGTAAATGGATAGCATTTCCAGAATGTTGAAAACTAATGGAAGTGGTTCTTTGCGATTGATCAGTAACTTTTGTACTTCTATGTCCTTGGGAAAGATTAAGAAAGTTCACTGTATCCCCTTAATATCATGAAAAGTAAAAGTAGATTGTATTCAATACAATGTACATATATAATAAATATAATTAACGTAGATAGTTTTTTCTAAGAGAGGCAAATTTAAGCAGAAAAAAAAAGAAAACAAATGCAGAAAAAATTACTATTTTACACTGTTTGAAGCAATTAAACTTCAGTTGAACATGAAACAAAAGACACAAAATTATTTTTCATAAAATTTATTTTGCATTTAAAATATTTAATTTGTTGACTATGCATATGAAGTTAACTAACTACTAATAATTGTCTTTGGCATTGAAAGGAATAAATATTAAACTTTGTAGCCATTGAAAGGCTTTAAAATTTATGAATATATGGTTTAAATCATATTTGTAGCTATCATGCCTAAGTTCCTAAGAAAATTGCAAAGCAGTGTGTTGTTTTAATCACATTTTTGATTTTATGAATTTAATGTATTTTAAAATAATTAGACATCTTATATGAAGAAAGGATATTTCAATTGCACTAAAGGAACCGTAATTTGTTTATTTTAAAATTTATGAATATGAGAAACTTGTTATGTACTATATGTTTGGAATTTGCAGAATGTTCATTTCGCTATTTTATTTCTCACTGCGATTAACAGATTTAAGAACATTTTTAATGTTAAAACGATTTGAAATTTTTTTGAAAGGAAATGATTAGTTTTAAAACATTATATTTTATATTAAGTATCCGTCTAAATTATAGGTTGAATATGCTTCTCACTGTGATTTTATTTAAACGAGAACAAAATGAACAGTAAAAAAGGTGAATGTGAACTCTACAAAACATCTTTCGTATTCGAAGAGCTAAACAAGCAAAATTTTACACAAACTTAGATTTTTCACATTTTGATTTAATGAACCAAATTGGATATAGTGAATATTTTCTATTGTAACCTGCCAAATAAAAGCAAATGTAAATTTTTATTGAAAAAATATTTTTCTTTTTGGCAAAATGAAAAAATTTTAGTTTTTTTATTTTGCCAAAAAAAAAAAAAAAAAAAAAAAAAATCATCTGGAGCCATTTTTGCAATGCATTTTCTACAAGATTTCATTTTGCTTAATAACAAAAATAGTTTATTAATGGAAATCATTGTTTGTTAAAAACATTATTAGTGTTAAGTGTTTTAATATGTGCATTGAACCGTTATGTGATAAAAGATAGAAAAAACTACAGCACACAATTCTACATAGACTGAAAGCAGGAATTTATCACACTGCAGCATTCTCCAAACCCCTTTGTCACAAAAGTTAATGACAAACGTATTCTACAATAAAGGCAGAACTACAAAACTTGTCAATTGTTAAGAGGAAGATTGTAATATAATCTCAATAATCCTCTTTTACATATTTATCTTCAACAGGTTGCTTCAACAAGATCCAACTGTCAAGCATGGAGGTGGATCGTTCCTGATAAGGGTAATCAAATCGGGATTTCTTCGGAACAAATCCTAACCCAGAAAGGAAGGATCAATAGAAATTTTGAGTGATTAGAAACACCTTAAGATGCAAACTTTATTTTTTGAGAGAGAGAGAATTTTTTTTTATGATAACAATGTGCTTATTCAATCATTATGATATTTCAATAATTAGCATGAGGATGAATTTTAACTTAATTTTTACCTTGATAATCATCAAATCTCAATATAATCTAACTAGTAGGATACACTTTATATCATTCATTATGAAATCAATATTATTTATTAGCATCACCCCGAAAAGTTTACTTATATCATCATGAAGATATACTCTTTTAAATATTATGCAACACTTGAATAAATCTATTCTCAGATGAGTCTAAGCGGTTTCGTAAGTCAAAAGTTTTCCTGCACAATAAAGTATTCTTAATAAGTTCTAGCTGTTTCAATTATTTTAATAACCATATGTGTAATTAAATTATTTACTTACTAAAAATGTCTTTTCTCTTTAGATGTTAACATGTAACTATATGTATTTGTATAAACATTTTTGCGCCAAAAAGATGAACTTTGGTAAATTATACAAATAATTTATAATAAATAAAGTAATTTGGGTTTTACATATTAAAAAAACACATCGCTTTTCAATATTATTAAAATTTTTAATGTCATAGCAAAATACAAATAAGATACTATGGTCTAAGAATTCTTTGATAAAATAAACTCTTATGTAAAAATTGACACACGAATTTAATCTTTTAAGTGTCTTTTTTATATAACTTTGAACAAAAAATTATTATAAATACAAAAATTGATAAAAAAAATTAATTTTGCTGTTTTATAAAATATAACATTTTTAGCAATTAGTGATTTTTAAAGCATATCATCATAATAGAATCATCTTCAGTAGATAAAAATAACAAAGTCAAGTGTATTTTAGTAATTTTTTATAGGATAGTCTTTGCAAATCTGTAATAGTTAGTTTCTAATAATTAATAAGAGCTACTTTAAGCTAAGCATTTTTATCAATGCTAATATAAAAAGTGATTAGCTTTTCAAGTATACAGAATTTTTCAGCAAATATGTAAGGAAAATAAAAAAATATGAATTTAAAATGTAAAGAATGAATTATGAATATCGTTATTTTTTAAATCAATGCCTTTTATTGCAAAAGATAATTGAAAGATTTTATAGGAATTATTTTTATTAATTCTTCTAATTAAAGTATGAACTTTTTAAATATAATTTTTACCTTTCCATTACAAAACTTTTTTATAGTATATAAAAATGCTGATTTTTTGGAACTGGCTTAGTTTAAATTGTAAAATATTATTATTTTTATGTAAATGTATTTATTAAAATATTTTTATTGTATATTATAAAATGAACAAATTATATAAAAATAAATCAAAGATGCTTGTTTGCAGTAAATAAGAAATGCAAATTGATATTTATATTTACTTAACCTAAGTGATAAAATTTACATTATCATTTCTTCACATTTTTTAAAATTTCATAGCAATAGCAAATTTTAGGTTTCTAATTTCATTTTTTGTATTTTACTCTTTTTGTTACATATATTTGATTGTTAGATAAGTGCTGTGATTTATTGTTTATAAATCTTGAAAAATCAAATGAATGAATTAATGTTAATCATGTTTAAATGTTGTCAAATATGTAATTAGCTCAAATAAACAAAACATTATATAATAATTTCAGCTTTATTTCAATAGATATTCAATATGCATTGTTAATCTGATAAAATGTATCATATCATGTTTATTGTTATCATTATTATATCCAAAAATTTGTATAGACACCTGCTTCAGAATTTTAACTTATTGAGCTCTATTGGAAAAGTGGAGCAGCGCACCCTATAATGCCAGTCTAGCTGGCACACGACAACAACAACATCGACTAATTCGTTTTAAATTTAGATAACTCCTTGAAAATATTTTATCAAATAAAATTAGAGAATGCATATCATAAGTTAACGTAAGGAGTTAAATTTATAGTTTTATTTTAAAGATTAAAAAGTTATGAATGAAATATAATATCTTTTCACCATTCTTTTTTGTATTAGTCTTTGATCTCTTAATATTTCTCTAAGTATAATTATTTCGTATAACTCAAATCAAAGAAATCGTTTTCAGTAAATCTATGAAATCAAAGGAAAGAAAAATTCTATAAAGTTAGATGAAAGAAAGAGTTTACAAATTCATATGAAAAAAAGAATCAACAAAGTATTTCTGATGTGTACACAGAGAAAGAGAAAATGCGGCATCCTTTGAACCTTAAAACAGAGCTTAACTTAGAAACATTTTATCTTTATATAAATAGATGCAGTTGAAACAAAATACATTTTTTCCATACCTCAAATCTTGTTACAGACATATTGATATAACTGAATTTTGTATGAAAAAGAGAATTTCTGACTTAAAATGTTTCCATTCCCACAAATTACTTTAGAGACTTTTGTGTTTTCCCCAAACATGTTTCCCATTTTTATAAATTTATGCTTGTTTCGAAATCAGTAATCATTCTGCAGTTTAGGTTAAAAATATTAAATTATTTTTAGTCTAAATTCAAACTTTACTTTATAAATACAAATTTATCCGTGAAGACAGTGTAAAACTCTTTTTTAATAATACTTCATTTATTTAATATCCCTTAAGCATTGGTTGCTTTTAGAAAAAATATAAAATAACGTCATGCATAAAAATCTGTTTAGAAATTAAGATCATTGTTAATATGTATCCATCGTATGACCCCTGTTTGGAATTTTAGAATAAGATTGAAAGAATATGGAAATTTAATTAGCTATTCACATTTCAAATTAGCTTGAAAAATCTTAAAAAAGTCTAATATATTTAAATATCAATCAATTAAAAATATGTTTATTTGCAACTCTTTAATCTAATATAATGCAAGTAATACAATTATGCAATACAAATAAAACGATTCTCATAATTTTGATATCAATCTGCATATAAGAAATGCAAAAGTTTCAGCCATAATGATTAAGGTTTTTTAAATATGAAATAGCTATTGAATTCTTAAGTATAATTTTAATATTTATAGCATTAGAGATTGAACTATATAACTATATACTAGTAAATAATAGCGTAATTGTGATTTCATTTTGATGCAAATCTGAATGAGTAATTTATTCTAATTAAATATTTCTATAATAAATTACTTTTTCCACAAAAATAAAGAAGTGACAAAATATATAAATTGAATTATTATTAGCTGAATAAAGTTTTTTTATTCAGCTGTTGGAAAGCTTCATTTTGTCAGAAGATTTTGCTTTTTAATTGATATATTTTGAGACGCAAAATCATGATTACTAAATATAAATCTAATTTTGTTCCAAAAATTTTAAATTATTTCAAACTATTTTATGAATAATGTGAAAATGTTATTTAAAAATATTTCCATTAAAACATAAAAAAATTGCAAGAATATGTTTGCCCTAATACAAAAAAATTCGACACCTAAAATTGTTAAAAAGACAATCTTAAATAAGTTTATTTTCAATTAAAATATTTATAACATAAAATCTTTAAAAGCGATATTCCTACACAGAAGGTTGCATATTTCATTAAAAATTGAAGTTTACCATGAGAAATATAATATAAAAATTCATCTGTAGAAACGTACAATTAATTTTTATAAAATTTCTACATTAAAGTATGGTACAAAAGCAAATTATGGATCCTATTTTTAGCATTGTATTAAATTTTAATTATATTTCTTTTTAATGTGGAATACATAAAATAATTAAATTTTATCTCTATGAATGCTTTTAGTGTAATTTTTTAAATAAAGAATTTTTCCTCTCCGTTTTGCCAACATTATTTTTAGAGTACAATTTATTCTGAATAAAACATGATGCATTTGCAGCAGAGAAAAGTCAATACTTCAGTGATCTAGTTGTTAAAAACTTTTGCACTTTTCTTATTTTACAGTTTTCCGGGGAATAATAATAATTCCCAGGCGAATTCCACTGATATGAACATTTAAGAAAAATCAAAGGCTGCAAAATGTTTAGATGGGAAAACTTTTGACTTTTTACGAATAAATAATGCTTCAAATGACAAGGAAAACAAGCATTTTTGTTATTATTTTTATTTTTCTAAAAATACAATACTTTTGAAATTTTAACGTTTTTAAAAAATATAATATTAAACAAGAATTCATTAAATAATACAATTTAAATATTGATAAATATCATTTTTTGCTATATGAGATTATTTTCTTAGATCCAAACATTGAATTGAAGAATTATCATAAACATAATGAATATAATTTAAAATATTGTGTGTTCTAAAGGAAATTAAATGTAATATATATTATTAAATTATATAAGGTAACTGAGTTTTCGAATTTAAGATATCAGAATCAAATTACATAAATTCTGAAGATATAGATTATGTTTGTGAGTAGTTGAGAAAATTTTAATGAAACAATCGATGAATTGTTACTAAATTTTGAATCATGATTATCTCGAAAGATACGCTGTAGTTTATTACTGAAGGATTCCAGGAAATCTGGAGAATCAGATGAGCTGTTTAACCTATGGCATACAGGAGTATTAATCTGAGTCAAGAAGGCTTCCTGTAATTAACTACAAATACCTAACTTGCAATCGATATTCTTTAATGAAACAAGCACCATGCAGTGTACGAAACTACATAAATTCAATTGCTGTGAATGCCTCCAGTGCAGAATCTGCTTCAAGATCTGCAGATTTTAGGAATTACACTTTATGCATAACTGTAGTTAACACGCGAATGCTAGAGGAATTATGCTGGAAAATCAGAGCGTCTACATCTTAAATGTGTAAGAAAATTTATAAAGTGTATATATTTTATTCATTAAATTTAATTATTTTAATAATATATTTATTAACTGTAGGGTACTATTTTATGATTTTTTTTTCAAGAAGTGATGTAGAGTGTAAGATAATTTTCCTTATAAGTTAGATTATTCTATATTGAAAATTTAATACTTATTTTTTTTAATGTTTCCTCCATTTGTCAATATTATATTTCCTATTGATTTGGTAGACTAAAAAGTGAGCCACACACGCATTTCTTCGTTGTATAAATTAAAAACAAGAGAATAATGAATGTGTTGCGTATTTTCATCCAAAAAACTAATTATTAAATATGAAAAAATAATTTTATCAGATTAATAATGTAAAGTTACTATGTGTATAATGCACATGTATGCTTAAAAATTCGTAAAAAATAGGCTGTGCATTATATGGCTAGTATATCCAAAAACGAATGAAGGAAAGTATAAATATATTAATTTATAGGCCAAAATATTGGATTAAAATGAAAAAGGATATTGCGTGGTTGGATATTGAGAACAGAATCCATATTTTAATATTTAACCAATCTTGCGGAGTTGAATTATCTTTAGTTGTACCTTGGAATTTAAAAAAAAATATATTTTATTTATTTTCATTTATGTTGAAATATTTGACATCTGCTTGACATCGAGTAATTATTAATGCAATGTTAGTTAAATATATTCAATAGTGATTTATTTAGCTAATTAATAGACTGATACCCTAAATGATGAAATATTCTGTTTTGGATTGTTGCCATTATTGAATAATTAGTTAAATATATTCAATAGTGATTTATTTAGCTAATTAATAGACTGATATCCTAAATGATGAAATATTCTGTTTTGGATTGCTGCCATTATTGAATCATTAGTTAAATATATTCAATAGTCATTTATTTAGCTAATTAATAGACTGATACCCTAAATGATGAAATATTCTGTTTTGGATTGCTGCCATTATTGAATAATTAGTTAAATATATTCAATAGTGATTTATATAACTAATTAATAGACTGATACCCTAAATGATGAAATATTCTGTTTTGGATTGCTGCCATTATTGAATAATTAGTTAAATATATTCAATAGTGATTTATTTAGCTAATTAATAGACTGATACCCTAAATGATGAAATATTCTGTTTTGGATTGCTGCCATTATTGAATAATTAGTTAAATATATTCAATGGTGATTTATTTAGCTAATTAATAGATTGATACCCTAAATGATGAAATATTCTGTTTTGGATTGCTGACATTATTGAATAATTAGTTAAATATATTCAATAGTGATTTATTTAACTAATTAATAGACTGATACCCTAAATGATGAAATATTCTGTTTTGGATTGCTGCCATTATTGAATAATTAGTTAAATATATTCAATAGTGAATTATTTAACTAATTAATAGACTGATACCCTAAATGATGAAATATTCTGTTTTGGATTGCTGCCATTATTGAATAATTAGTTAAATATATTCAATAGTCATTTATTTAGCTAATTAATAGACTGATACCCTAAATGATGAAATATTCTGTTTTGGATTGCTGCCATTATTGAATCATTAGTTAAATATATTCAATAGTCATTTATTTAGCTAATTAATAGACTGATACCTTAATGATGAAATATTCTGTTTTGGATCGCTGCCATTATTGAATAATTAAAGATGAATGAAACATTTTTGTCAGTGGCGTGTCCAAGCTGGATGAGTTTTTAGGAGTTTACTTGTGACTCGTTAATAAGACCAATTACCAATTAGGAGCCCAATAGAGAATAATACGTGTTAACTTTTGAAATCACCGACTGTGACCTTAAGATGCAATGTTGTTATTTATGCAATATCAAATATGTATCAAGATTTATCAATGAGTAACAGTTATGACCTGCTCTTCAGACTAATACCAATTTTGATTTTAAACACTATTGATTAAAGGAAAAATCAAGTTGTACTGATTCTTCTTGTATATGTGTATTTTGTAGTGGGTGCTTTGATATCAGGTAATAAACAGCTTAAATGATGGAAGTTCAAGGTTGTATGGCAAAATATTTTAATATCATCCTCGTATTCCTTTACGAGAAGACTTTTTGAAGATTGTAAAACGTATTCTCATGTAAGGAGAAGCCAAACGTAGTTCAAGCGTTCTATTAGACATGCATGCAAGTAATAAGTGTAAAATCAACAAACATACATCTTTGCTCCATAGCTTATAGGAATCATGCCCTTTGTTTCCTACTTCCAAGCAACATGATCCTAACACTAGACCATGAGAGTTTTCAGATTTTTTACCATATGGTTGTGATAACTGTATACTACATGGAAATTATTAAGAAAAACAAAACAATGTAAACTTCAAATTTTTTATAAGTGTTTTGAAATATTAGTTTATCAACCTCTATACCTCAAGAGCACACATGTCGAAATTCTTGAGAGTTGGTCTTAGAATTTTCTTCCTTGAAGTATAATAATATCACTATTTGTCTATTTTTAAAGACAATACTTTAGAAAAATCATACACAAATTCCACTGTAAAGCCTTAGAATAGCTTCAGACTTTTATAATTTTGTTTTGCGACGAAAAGAAATGTTGGCAACTATGAGATATCTTTTGACCAACGGTACCTTTTAACTCTGAGGAAAGAATTAAATAATGGTTATTAAACGAGGCATAGCTTTTGTATTAGAATTATTCTGTAATTATATCAATTGTGGAAGGTTTGGTACTTTTGGATGCATTATAAAGATACACAAATATATACACAAATATTTCAAATAACCCTTGCAAGCATATTCGGGAAACATAATGTAACACACTCAAATACTGAATAAAATCTTTACTGCAT
Organism: Latrodectus elegans; assembly: GCA_030067965.1. Lineage (NCBI taxonomy): Eukaryota > Metazoa > Arthropoda > Arachnida > Araneae > Theridiidae > Latrodectus > Latrodectus elegans. The sequence continues at coordinate 65,367,497 of CM057821.1, read as the reverse complement.
TTTTTATATTTAAAATGTTCACTACGGTATGCCAGATTTACATTTTTTATAACAGTGTTATATATATATATTTTGATTTAATAATTTTTTTCAAACATTTAACTTTATTACCATAAAGAAAATAACATGCAAAAGTAAAAGTAGCACATATTTATGGTTTTGAATATAACTTTTGAAGATAAATACATTGTTGTATACCAAGTACAATAAGTTGAATTGTTAGGTACTTTCATTCCGCTTAGCATGATAAGTGAAGCTCTTGATCAGCTTGTTTTGATTTAAAATGTTAGAATTCCTTTAAACTGAAAGCTTATATAAATATGCAAAATCCCTTTGCTGCTTTTCAGTCGAACTGTGCATAAATATTAGACAAAGTTTCTGAGAAGTAAAAAATAGAATTCAGAAAATCTATTGCACACACACAACAAAAAATCGATTTGTTGTAACAGAGACAAATAAATACTATCTTCTACATTTCAGCAATAGATGCCATTGAATTATAACCATTTCCTAATAAATAACGTGGTTAGAAAATGGTAAAACTAACTATATTTTACGCAAGATGCACTAAATCTTACTTTTTAAGATATTTTCCTGTATTTAGCATTTCTAAATGAGAACATAATATTCTAAAGTAAATGCTTCTATAAACAATTGTGTAATTTAAAAACATAAATTTACTCGAAAAAAAGAAATCCTCAGGATTTAAGGCTTAATCTTTCAAAATCATCATTCGTAAAGAAACAGCACCCCTGAGGAAACAGTTGAGCACAACTGTTTCCTAATGAGTGCTAATTAACTAGAAAGCCAGTTCCATTATGTTTTACTGTTTTATGATGCAGATCCAGAAGATATTCAGTGATATAACCTTCCAATAAGTTGAATTTACCTCTGTTTAAAGTGTTTCTCTATTTTATTCAGCCATCTAGTGGGTGATCGTCCTACCTCCTATCCGTCTTCAATTCTTGAAAATGTTATCGTTCAAGTCAAAAATGAATTGTCATGATAATGTGTATGAAATTTTATTTAAATATATGTATTTAAAATGTTTAGAAACTAAATTTAAAACTTTGAATAAATAAATGTTTTGCTCTTAAATTAAAGCGTTTTTCACTAAAAGTAATTTTTGAATTTTATAAAATTGTAAGTTTCTTTAACACGTTTAAACTATCGTAATTTTCATGAATTTTGCAGTATGAATTAACGTAATTTTTTCCCTATTTTTTACTTTTATCAGTGTTCTTGTACAAAATAATTTTTTTTATTTTCATTAAAATGTAAATATTTAAGCAAAATAGGACATTTAATTAGATCATGAAAATACATAGATAGGGTTTTGTTCTACATGACGACAATATGCAAGAAACAATATAATTATGTAAATATTTATGCAATAATTTTAAAAGATTAAATATAATTAAATAGTGCTTTATTTTATCTTCTGTATTATCTTTTATTTGTCCCACACACACATCATAAGATATGTATGTATGTTTGCACATAATATATATATACATACATATATATATTTATATATATATATATATATATATATATATATATATATATATATATATATATATATATATATATATATATATATAGGGTTGTGTGTATGCATATTGTGTTATAGAATTGATTTACTGAAATGTTTACACATAAACAAATTAATTAATTAAAAATAATAACAAAGGTAAAAATAAAGCATTGAATAGGTGTAAAATGAAGAGCGAGATAAATATAGAAAAAATTAGATTACTTAGAATATAAACAAGTAGCTGTAGCTCAAATAATATTCTCCTGATACATACATCGTGATGCAAGGAATGTCGTGCAAAATATAATCACATAATAAATGTACTTACACTCGTAAAACTCGAAATGACAGCTTTATATAATATTTGTAAGATATTTATTATGGTACTTCTAAGTGTTATTTCATATTTTATAATGTCGATATTGCCATGGGATATTATTTTATTATGACTAGTGATTTCTTGAAAATCTGAAAGTAATACGATAGACAAAGAATCATCAGAGGTATGAAGATTATATTAAAGCATTTGTTGATCTAAACTTTTATGATGTAATTTAATTAATTTTGATTATTATGAAATACATAAGAAAAAGTGCACTGAATGGGAAAGAATAAGACAAGTTTACACTAATAAATTTATATTTTTTGTTTTATGCTATCATTATGCGCATTTTTTGACCAAATTATTAGATACCATTACCTAATATACACAAAAAAGTTGTTTGATACTATGAACAAATAAAATTTAATGAAATAAAAGCAAGACTTTAAAACATTTAAAATTATTTACTTTGTATAACATTTAAAGGGAAAAATAAAGAAAAGTTTATTAATATGTGTACAGATAAATGAAAAAATATTGACATTTAAACAAAATATTAAACAAAATTGCTGATTTGTATCAAAATTTAAAATATATTGCATAAATTGGAATTTAAAAAATTCAAATAATGAATATTGTTGCTCAAATTCAATCTTCTCTCATATAAAATTTAATAATTAAACTGAAAATAATATTTGATTCATTTTATTGATATAGAAAACGAAGTATGGTGCATAATACATCTAAATTATATCTTATGATTTTAGAAATATTCAGTTTGAAAATGACAATCCAAAAACAACAGACGCATGGAAAATATTAAATATTGCCAGAAGAATTTATATTTAGCTTAAAAACAAATTTAAAGAAAATGTATTAAAATTTAATATTAAAAATATTCAAAACTATCGTATGCAAACTTATATCATATTAATAAGGCTCAAAATAATCTAAAATGTATATTATATGCAGGTTCATTCACTTAAACTACATAATTTATTTAATTATGCAAATCAGTAAATGTATTTAAAATAGCAATAATTATTGCAAATATTTATATAAAATTATTTAAAATAGTCAATGATTTTAACCTTTTTTCCACCTTGTTCTTGGAAGAGTAAAAATAAAATATTAAATGAATAATTTTAATCGATTAAAATCTACTCAAATACTAAATACACTGTTCTAGCTCATTATATTATTATTAATACAATTTTTAATCTCTAGTTCAAGTCAAATGACAGATTTACATTTGTTGGAATTTTACATGCATCAATGCATAGAAAATTTGTATGAGATTTATCTTTATATATTAAGTATAAGAGGATGATAAGTATAAGATATTTAAAAGCAACTTGTCACCAAATAAAACGCTGTAATGATTAGTTCAATTGCCGAGAATTGTTTTTGAAGTAAACGTTCCAGAAAATGGAAATTTTAACTAATAGCTTAACAATCAATTAATTTTCCACTATTATTTATTATATAAAATTATACTTAATTGTACTTTATTTTCACAGAATAATGTAAAAAATTGTTTGAAGCTTCCTAATTTTATGTGACTAAACTTTCATAACTTGAGAAAACAATTCAAATAAATTTATTTCCAGAAGTATCTGATGGTGTCAGACATATACTTGAAAGTGATCTGTTTCTAATGAAGACAAATTTTGAATAGAGGCAGGAATTTGAAAAGACACCAATAATTCATTTATATAATTACTCGAGTGGTGATGGACAACAGAGAACTCCTTTGTGACAGTAAGTGTAAAACAGTATTACCTGGTCTTTTTCAAGATCATTTCATTCTCCGGGACTATTAAATATTTTTAATCATATTATTAACATATAATTCAATAAAATCCCATTGCCAATGAGAATTTTAAGATTATTTTTGATTGCAATTTTGTTAGAATCACAATTACACGAGGAAATTTTAAATTTTATTACAATTACATAAGATAATTATTGTGTCTAGGGTCGCATTTTTTAAAATAATTCCAAAAAATTAAAATTTTGACATGAAGTAATCTAGTAAAATATTCATATGCAAGTAGTCATAAAATATTGAACGAAATACCAGAATACCAGCAATTCTGGGTATTGGTTAAAGTGATTCAAATATAGAACTTCAAAAGACTGATTTGAATTTTCCTCTAGTGAAACACCTAGTCAACAGAAAAATTAATGCCTTCATGAAAGAGTAAACCATTTTTATACTCTACATGAAAAGATAAAATGTAAAATGATAAATGCTGTGTAAAATTGCATTTTTAATAGTGAGACCACACATTCAAGAAATCTCACTATATGGATATAGTTACTTGCAATCCTTTGTTTTCTTTTTTAAGATAGCTTTCATCCAGAACTATAAGCATCTTTAAATTACTGCAAAGTTTTGGAAGCACATATGTTAAGGAATTACATTATTATTTAGTTCTAAATGCTAAAAGTGTTAAACTTTGTTTTATTACAAGAGGAAATTAAAATGTATTGATTTTTTTCATAATATTGATTATGAATGAGCCAAAAGTCAGAAATCTAAATAAAAAATATTGGTCAAATACTTATAACAGGTTTTGTTTATTTACATTACCTTTAAAATTTTGAATTCAAGTTAAAAATAAACTTAAGAGTTGTAATTTTCTTTTTGAAATTTGAAAAACAGGAAGAGTATATGTACAATTGTTAGATATATTCGATACCGGATGCCTTATTGCTGACATTCTAAAAACTGAAAGCCATTATTAGTCATTTGCATTGTTTTTCTAGTCTGAGAAAAATGTTCTTTGAGGATAGTGAGCAGGTTCTTATGCCATGATGGGTCAAGATTAGAAAAATTTCAAGCATCAACCCTAAAATATTTTTATAAGAAGAATAACGTCGAAGCACACATATTTAATTGTTCCAATTTTCTTGAAGGTCACTAATGACCTCCGAAATAACTAAGTTACGAAGAGTCTGAGGATATATAGCTTCAAATAAATGTGAATTTTAAGAATTTTTTGACATGTCGTTATATAGAAAAAAGTGCTTCAACAAGATAGACACATTAAGGATAGCAAATAAATTTTCTTTTTACAGTTTATTTGTCTATACTATTCATTAATATGAAATGAAAACAACTATAATATATATATATATATGTTATATATATATATATATATATATATATATATATATATATATATATATATATATATATATATATATATATATATATAGATAGATAGATAGATAGATAGATAGATAGATAGATATAGATATAGATGTATATATTTGAAAATCAGTCACTCATGATGAGTTTCAGCACCATTTGATAACACTCTAACTAAATTTCTGCTGAACTAGTATATTAGCTGAATTCTATGTTTTTACGAAAAAGTTCTCAATATTTTATCAATGCACAATCTTTTATAGTTTGTTCATTTTCAAAAAATATGTGTATATGTTACTTTTCTCATGTGCTGAAACGAGAAATATACAGATATATTGTTTACCATAATCGGTTCTTTTAAAAAAAATTCTTAGATGAATAGAACCTTAAAATAACAAACAGTCAGTATTTTGGTCAATTATTTTTAAATTTAGAATTTAGTTAGCAGATGATTATCTATATTAGAATTCTCAGTTCTCAATATTCAAAAATTCAAATTTCACTTTAAACACTGATAATTTTTAGTTTAACATTCAGATTAAACTTGATGTTCTTTATTAATTATCTTTAGTGTGCAATAAAAGAGCCCAGAACAATTGATCAATTAATCAACTGATGAATTCGACACACGTTGTAATTATTCCATTTAAATTTATATAAAATAAGTAATGTTAAATTTAATACAATAATTTATTTCTCAGAAATGTTTCAAATGCTACATTTTTTTATGAAAAATGATTTATTCAAATTTCTATGAATTGCTTTTGTTGAGGTTATATTATAGCACTAATAATTTAAATTAATATTTACTGAATTCTTTGCCATTGTAATAATCTCTACGATTGATTCTTTTTATTTTGTGAGTTTAATTTTGATAAAAGGAAACTAAATTGACAGATTTCTGTGATTTGATGAAACTATGTTGACATTTTATTCTGATAATTATCAAAATAATATAACTATCCTTGATTTATAAGGATTTATTCTCTAATATGTAATGAAGAACACATTTGCAAAGCATATTTATGTTGGAAATTTAAACGAAATATTAATCAATCTTTCTTGGAGATATTGTGAAAATTAGGGAGAGATGCCAGTGGACCATATTGAATCCGCCTTAAATGCTATTAATTAGACAGTAAATGAAGCATCATATTGAGTTTTGAGTACTGTACAAATACCTTTAAATGAACATGTGGAAAAATGTGTTGAAATACTCTATCGGCTGGAGAAAACAAGGTTTGTATTATAGGGTGTACACTATCACATAAATTCCATTTAATATCTAAGATTAATAGTGGTCATTAGAAAATATGCCATAACAGCCCAAATAACGATGGATTCTATGCATGATTAGCAATTGTAAGGAGACAGTCGTTATTTTAAGTTTGTAAAAATCTTTTCCAAATACGCACCTATCCTGATGAGAGGGAAAGTGTGAAAGTTGTTTCACCAGATGTTTTACACTTTCACGAACAATCACTTTTTCCCTTATTTCTACTTTTCAAACTGTATTCCTTTATCAATAGACCATATTTTGTTGTTTTTTCACCGCAGTTGATAACTTTTGGTTTAAATATGTCTCAAGATATCAATGAATTATTGAAGAGCCATAAATGCTGTCTGAAGATTGTGAATGTGTTTTTTAACTGCAACCGATGGCACTGAAAAGAAGTGGATGTAAATTGTGCTTTATGGTATTTTTGGTTGCGTTGTATTTTTTAGAATTTACAGCACATTTCTTTACTCAGTGTTCTTTCTCATTCAGTTTTTCCTCTCTGCTGATGGTTTACTTTTTCAAGCTTATCTTGTCACATTATTTCAAGAGGTGTGCTCTGAAATCAGATATATTTAATAAGTTTATTAATTCACATTAAATTTCATCTAATATTAGAGGTCATGACATTAAATATAAAAATAAAATAAATTCTAGCATCCATTCCTGTTGTTATTTCTGGTATACCATTCTTACACCAGATCCTCAAACCTCACAAAGTCAAGAAGCAGCAAGATATTGGTAAGTAAATCCTCCATAGTAAATTCTAGACACAAAATAAAGTATTAGGAATAAATTAATCCACAACGCATTCACAACAGTTAGGATAGACCTTACATTTGTCATCAAATTGAAAGCCAAAATGATGGCCATTAAAAAACCTAGAGATGTAGTCTGGTCAGATCTAGAACTTTTGAAAACTTAGAAACCATCGGGATTACCACCATAGTAACAATCAGGAGCAGAATGTTCCAGATAGATAGAACGCTTATTTATCAAAGCGAATGCAACTCAGTGTAGGTGACGGTAATATCAGGTGGAAAAGGTCTAGTGGAAACCCTTTTAGCTAAGGTTTAAGCCCTCTAATTTTAACAAATATAGACATGAGTAGGAAACCATTCCAAATGTATGCAGTGGGTTCTAAAAAGTTGAACGAAATGATGAAGGATGAGGATCCTGACCGTATCACCAATAGGCGATCACCCTTCTAAATACTGGATAGTGCTGCGATTGTAAGTGGGTATTCAGATATTAAAAAAAATGAGGAATCATTGATGACATTCATCCAGATGACAAGCAAATTTGCATTAATGAGAGTAGTCCATATCGATAAATTGAGGAATGGTCAGAATTTAAAAAAAATATTTCCCCATCCAGATCCCCAGGTTATTGGATGAACCCACCACTACTCATGTGATGATGTACATCCTTAATGACATAAGTAAAAATAATTAAGGCATCATAAGGGATTTTGCCTTAATCTTCAAGCCCAACTGTCTTAAGTAATGCGGGGTCTGAGTATTTTTGTTTACGTAAGACTAAAAATGGTGGTGGAAGAATACACAAGCAAAGCCACAAGAGCCAAACAACTCATAGATAGAACACGCAAAAAAGGATCTTTTTTTAATTTTGATTATTTTGTCAGGATGTAAGGCAATTTGCAAACCTGTGGAGTGTGCTGTAGCTTATAAGTTAAATTGAATACTAAAGCAATTCTCTACTCATGTATAGTGGTTGAAAATCAGTTTGAAAAATAGCTCCTTTCTTGGGGCAACTGTTCCGTAGGACCATAATAATACTACCAGGACTCTGTTGAACTCTTTCCAACCACTCAAGATTTGTGTAGTAGTACATGAAAATACGTGATATCTATTTTCTAAGATCATTTTGATCAAAGAGATGGAAGTGTTGCTGAGAGTGGCTACATCAGCACCTCAACCACTTCCTGAAAAATACTTCATAATATTGAATTACTTCTTACTATCTCTCTTTATTTAATTTTCTAGAAATACCAATCTACATTTGAACTCTAAGTCAACAATAAAAACAAGATACTCTTGGAATGTTTTTCATAAAGCAGGGGAAGACCATTAATAAAGAAAAGGTGTTATCGATGTCTATTAGTAGTAAAAAAGGAAACTACTAAAAGATAATTTAAAGTCAACTACACAAGAAAGAGAGTAGTTAAGAGTCAATTCCACTGAGTCAATATTGGTACCTGAACTACACAGGCCAATATCATCTATAAAAAGTGCCGATGAGATTTTCACTGGATGTGACTCGCTACACCAGACACAAATGAAGCAAAAAGAACTGGACTTAATACAGAGTCCTTGGTATTCCTTAATAAAGCTTTAAACATTTAAAAATGAAGGGCCAAATTCAACCCTAAAAGGTCTATTTTGTATGTAAAATGTCTGAAATCTATTAAAGCGCTTAACCGTTTACACCAAAGTCAACTCACAACATTATAATTAATTTGTTTTGCCGGGCACATGAATTTTTATTCATAATATGTATCTGAATTACTTTTACAGTCAAATCGCATGTTTCCAAACACTAATTTAAAAGGTAATTGTAAGCAAATTTAAATCTATTTGACATAAAAATTAAAATTTAGTACAAAAAAGACATTATTTTGGAAAAGTATTGAATAAAAAATGTGATAAAGAACTATATAAAGTTTAAATAATTTATGTGTGTGTGACTCATTTGAAAAAATCTTTTATATTGCATGCCTAAAAAGGTTCAGTTTTTTATTAATTAACTCATTTTAGTGGAATTATTGGTTCATTAGAATCAAGTGATTGAAAGATTCAATGTTTAAGAGGAATAGCGTTATAAGTTAAAATACATGGTTCAATTTTTTTTTGTTACTCAACGGTCATTTTTTGCACACGAGGTCTAATTAGACCGGGACCTACGGCTTAAAGTGGATTTGGAACCACTACAAACATCCATGCTTAAGTTAGGATTCGAACCATTGAACCGAAGGCAATTGAAATTTTATAATCCTTTTTATCGAATGAATATTATAACTATACAACATTTACTGAAGTTCATTTTTATATGTTTTTGAAATTTCAAACATAACATAAGCATTTAACTTCTTGAATTATAATAAAAGCATATCTTAAAATAACTGATGTGATTAAAACATTTTATAAGAAATGCAAAAAATATTTTAGAGGTACTTAAAGTAAACAAAGAAAAAAATCAGCTTTATTCTTTTATATTACAGAATCTTATTGATATGGTTCGCACTAATATCAAATTATTAAATATGAATTATTAAACCTCAAAAATCTGAAATTTCTTCAGTTATTTTCTTAAAATATGTAAGCATTTCAAAGAGTTATGTGTTTGATATCAATTGACAAAACTAATATCAAATTATTAAATATGAAATTTCTTCAGTTATTTTTTTAAAATATGTAAGCATTTCAAAGAGTTATGTGTTTGATATCAATTGACAAAACTAAATGCTAATAAATATGCCCTGTAAGTGCGAATTATGTGTTCTCACGGAAAATAGATCATAAATAATTTTCTTAAAAAACATTTTGTACGTAAAGATTCTCAAATTCAGAGTCTTAATGTTTAAAACAAAATTAATAAATCTTCTTGACAGCTTAAGCTTTCTTTTCCAGACTTAGTAAATCTTTTAAACTAACTTATGTCTTTTCGTGACACTTGTTTACTTGAATGTTTACAAAAAAAATAGTTGTCCTGTAAAATAAGTATTAATTTTTAATATGTGAGTGTATCTGCCATTATATCTCTTATATCTCTCTCTGTCACACACACACACACAAACACACACACACAAACACACACACAAACACACACAAACACACACACACACACACAAACACACACACACACACAAACACACACACACACACACACACAAACACACACACACACACAAACACACACACACACAAACACACACACACACAAACACACACACACAAACACACACACACACAAACACACACACACACAAACACACACACACACACAAACACACACACACACACAAACACACACACACACAAACACACACACACACACAAACACACACACAAACACACACACACACAAACACACACACACACAAACACACACACACACACAAACACACACACACACACAAACACACACACACAAACACACACACACACACAAACACACACACACACACACACACACACACACACACACACACACACACACACACAAACACACACACACACACACACACACACACACACACACACACACACACACACACAAACACACACACACACACAAACACACACACACACACACACACACACACACACACATTTATAATGCATTAAAAATATTTATACGGATGTTATATTTTCACCCATTTCCTAGTTCCTCATTTTTTTCTTAAAATTCAGAAAAGTTAATTGGGACGTCTTGTATATGCAGACGATATTATCTCTGTTACTAATAATTTTTAATTGTATGCAAGACAAAGTATTTAAAATTTTCATTTCGTTTTAATTCAATTTGCAGAAATACAGATTTTACACCAAACATTAATTTTGTTATATAAGACATTATTTTAAAATTAATATTTTTGGATTATTAGAATTTTTATTTTATTATACCAATTCTTATTATAATTCTACTAAAAGCATCATGAATTATAAAATTGTCATAATACATGCTGTTATATAATTAATAGGCATCCATTTGTCAGTATTACCAATTTATTTAATTTAAAGTTGTTTTTTCAACTGAATTCATTTAACAATTATATGTGCAATATATTATTGTGAAATTCAATTTAAAATAATTTGAATTGTGACTCACTTTGCTTATATTTCCAAAATTTATAAATAGAAAGTATGATTCCTCACATTTATTATAAGTTAAAGATATTTAAATATTATATATTCATACAAGCTATTTAAGTAATTGTGTGAACTTAATTTTAATTCATGTTTTCAAAAAAGGAGATATATTGCTAAAAATTAAGAAACATACAAAGATATGTTATTTTTAGCTTAAGATAGAGAAGAAATTTTTATGTCTTTAATAAACGTGAAGTAATTAAATGTTTGGGTAATTATAAAATATTATGGCTATTTATAATAAAAATTAATTTTTGTTTTCATAATTTAGTGACTTTGAAATCAATTAGTTCTTAAATGATATGCAAACTTTTTCTAATGAAGTATAATTTATTTGATCTTAAGATTTATTTTTGTCAAAAATAGTTTTTCCCATGAGTAGTAAAACACTACAAACGAGATATCTTCAAATTGCTAATATTATTTTTATATTTGTATGCTTAATATATAAGGCATTTAATAATTAACCACTATAATATTATTTTTAAAGAAAAAGGGAATAAAAAATTAAAGGAATGTTTATTTTTGATGTTAAATGTAAAGTTTTAAGAAAAATTATTATAAGTTAAACTGATTTAAATTTATTTCTAGATTAATACTTCATGATTTAAAAATGAAATTTCATTACCTAGAATAAAAAAATAATTTCAGGTCATTAATCAGTTAGATTATTTATTCCTAATTGGTAATTTCAAACAGAGAAAAGGGTACTTTAATACTGTAAGAGTTTAGTAAAATTTAATTGCAGTATTTGAAAATAATTATTAAATTTGTAATTAGAATATACTAAAAAAATTAAATTCAAAATATAAAAATTATTTTCAATTCTAGAATTAGTGTTAGAAATGTAATTTCACTGCTTTAGTTAATACAATACAATTTTGTCTTATAGTATATATGGTTTTTTCTGATAAATATATATTTATATATATATTTATCTATCTATACATATACATATACATATACATACATATATATATATATATATATATATTATATATATATTATATGTATATAAATATATATATATAATATATAATTAATATATATGTATATATATATATTATATATATAAATATACATATAATATATATATATATATATATATATATATATATATATATATATATATATATATATATATATATATATATATATAAATATATATATATATATATATATATATATATATATATATATATATATATATACATATATATATATATATATATAACATTATTTAAACATAAAGAAAGATATTTCTTAAATTATGTAAGATATTGTAATCTTATTGCTAATGTAATAAAATATGAAAATAATAAAAATTATTTCTTTATTAATATGTAGAATCTGAAGGAGCCAAAACAAGTCAAATACGGATCGCAATTTATCAAGATTAGAAGATTGATTGACCGAACATCAGTCATGTTATATTTCGAAAACTCAGCAGGGATATATTTATAGGATATCATGTGTTCGAGGAATTGCTGTGATACCGAGAAAATGTATTAACCATAAGAAGTTTATTGACTTTCTTCTGGGTTATAATATGAATTGCTTTTTTTTCCACCATAAATACTTTTTATAAAAAAGTTTCTTTCATCCCAATTTTCAATAATAATTACTTCATTTTCAAAGAATTTCTTTATCTTTAGCATTTGGATAATTTTGCCCTTTTTCACAACTGAAAAATGAAAAAAATATACTTTATTTTAATACATTATATATGAATTCTGTTGTATATGGTGTTGTTCAAGTTTAATTTAATGTTCTATTATTTGTTATATGACTTAATTGTAAATAAAATCTGTTAAATTCATAAAATATCAAGAAAGTAAATTTACTTTCTTAAAGTATCAAGAAAGTAAATTTTGATAAATTTTGTAGAGATTTACAGAGCTATTAAATTGGTATAGAAATAAGTTAAAATATCCACAAGGTAGTTATTTGTGTTTTTTAAAAATTTCACAAGCAAGTATTGATCCTTCAAACAATTAATGTAAATCAAATGTCTTAATCATTAAGGCTTTGATTAATTTTATAATGAATATGTTTACAATTCATGTCATCAAGTTATCAGGAAATTGAGACGACTGTATCTTTAACTTATGCAGTTGAGGTCACCAAACATTTACTTATACAGCAATAGTAATTATAATTTGAAAAGTTGAAATAGTTAAAAGAAATATCAATGGAAGTCATACTTAGAAGTATAAGTATTAGTATGTAATAGTATCAAGAATAGTTTTTTGGACAAAATTATTTGGGCTACGAATTAGTTTTATGCCTTTTATTTGTCTCGTGGTCACGTTTAATGATGACGATCTGATGTTATAAAAGTATACTTTCTGGTAAGCGGACCATAAAAACTGCCATTTTCAATCACCACAAAATATTTAGGCAGTGCAAAGGTCTATTGTGGTCTCCTTAATCTCCAATCATGATGTACAGTAATAACAATAAAAATTGGAGTAATAGTCATTTTCTAAGACACAGTATATATATATATATATATATATATATATATATATATATATATATATATATATATATATATATATATATATTACACCCACACCCAATCAATGAACCACAACACCTTTCTCTACGGATAATTTAGCCGAGCTTGCAGCCGAATGGTTAGCGCTCTTGCCTTCGGTTCAACAGTTCGTGGGTTCAAATCCCACCTTGGGCATGGATGTTTGTAGTGGTTCGGAATCCACTTTGAGCCATAGGTACCGATCTAATTAGCCCTTGTGTGCAAAAAATGACCGTTGAGCGAAAAACAAACAAGCAGTACAAAACACGGATAATTTAGGGAAAATAAAACTTTGGTCAAAGCTGTACACACGTAACTTGAATATTTTCTTCAGTGAAAGTTTTTAAATTTCCTATAAGTATTTATGTGGTTTAGTGAATTCTTATTTCTATAAATTTAATATTTGTTTAAATTGTGCTTAAATATTTGGTACATTAAAGAAAATTTCAGAGAATTTTCCTAATATATTTTCTAATTACTCCTTCCAAATTTGAGCAAACTGTTTCATTTCTCTATTTAATTTGCAGCGTTGCATATAAAATTAATAGTTATATATGCTTTTAAGCTTACTCTATACTTTGAATAATTTCATTTAATTTTAAATAATTATTTTGAAGATCAATCATTCTTATTAAGTTGATGATATCATTAAAAATAATTTATAAATTATAAATACTTTTTTGCATTATTGCCAAAATACTTGTAGCGGAAAGAAATATATTGTAATTGTCAATATCTTTCATATTTCGTAAAAGATTCTCATATTTTTAAACTCGGCTCTTTTTAAAATTTATTTTAAGAAATTGGCATAAATTATAAGTAATGGATCAGTGACGTACATTTATATATTTATTAAATTTCATATTTATTTTTTTGCAGTGGTGTTATTATGTTTTCACAATTAATTTATAAAGTATATAAACTAGAAAGGAATTAAAAAAATTATAAATTTTCACAAAATAAAAAAAGTACACATGACAATCATAATTATTTAAAATATACTAAAAAATTCAATACATCAACTAAAAAATAAAATTGATAGATTTTTTTTTAAAAAAAGTCTATTTCCAATATATACAGAATTTAATTTTTTTTATTGAATCAACTTCACTCATCCAGCTCAAATGCTTAAGCTTTTCGTTAACGAAGACAAGAAATCTTAAGGAAGACACAAGAAAAAAAATATCAAACACAATCCATCTTTCAGGATAATGTCATTTCTTTTGATTCGTGAAATAAGAAAAAGTTTTCTAGGCACTAACTTTCTTTACATCTTTCTAGTTAACTATATTTATAGTTTTTCATCTAAGCATTTTTATCCAAGATTTAGAAATATTTATTTCAAATTTTTATGAGAAAAGTTTTCTTAATGACCGCAATTTCCAAACTTTAATAAACATCAAATTAATATAAAAATAGAAAATTATCTTACAAATATGGAAACAATTCTGTGAAAATAATTTCATTAAAAATTGTTTATATATATATATATGTATATATATATATATATATATATATATATATATATATATATATATATATATATATATATATATATATATATATATATATATATATATATATATATATATATATATATATTTTAAATGCACTTTATATGCCAAAAGAGTAGCAAGCAAGAAAACATAAAATATTTGAAAAATTAAAGTGTTATATAAAGTTAAAATTCTTCAAGACATTACCGTAATGAAGAAAAATATTTATTTATGAATTAAATTTACTAATTAAATTAACTAACATAGAATTTTAATTAACACTATATATATTTCATAAGACGTACCATAGTATTTTTAATAATACTTATGCTATGATCAAATATGAAAATATGATATATTGTTTTATGAAAAATTTTTAGCAATCATAATTTCCATTTTCGTTTAAAATATGTTTATTCGTATTGTTGAGTGATTGATAAAACTATTAATATGCTAATCAAAGTATTACGTTTATGATTAATTCATGTTCGTTTACACAAATGTTCATAAGTTTCTCGTTTTATCACATAGAATAGACAATGGCGTTTTTAAAAACGTCATGTGTATAAATGATATGTAATGTGGCAATAGAGACTTAATATAATACATAAAATATTATACATGTTTGATAAAGATTAAATAGAAAGTTACACATTTGATATTTCTGTGTAATATTAAGACAAAATGATACAAAAATATCTGAAATATTCAGAATAGAAAATAAAAAAATTAACTTGATACAAGGTTAAAGACTTCCTTAGACAGAAAGTTCTGTACAAAGAAAGATAAATCAGAGCTTAGTAAATATTAATACACTTTTGATTTAAGCAAGGATAAAATTTATAAATAGGCAGTGTTATTTTAATCGCATGAGATGAAATAAATTTATTTAAGAGGTATGTATGTCAGTTATCCACGTATGACATAACATTTTGATGTCTTGATTTAACCAGATCGATTAATTTTAGCTTTCACATTACAGATGTAACATATTTCATACATCAAAGTGCTATTTGATTGTAGATTATAAAATGATATCTGCTCCTTAAATTTCATTTAATATTTGCATTCCGAATGTAGAGCGTCTAAAACGTTAAGAGAATTACTAAGTAGAGATCTCTTCTCACAAATATATTAATTATTTTTCAAAAATATGGACATATAAGCATCTTTTCGTATTTTACAGCATTATAGAAGTAATAATAAAATTTCACATCATTAGTTTTTATACAAGTTTTTCCTTTATTTTTTCCAGTGTCAGGGAATATGAAACTTTGAGAGTGTTTTTGGTTTTGTTAATACAATTTTCTTCAATTCATATAACATTGGAATAAAATGAAAATATTTTATTAAAAATAAGCTCATTCTGGTAGCTCGTGTAAAAATAATCATCAAAAAATTTAATGCTCAAAATGTTTTTCATTATTAGATACATAAAATATGTAATACTACATTTAAAAATCAATTCAAGTTTTTTTTTTCTTTTCAATTTCATCTTTGTTAATAACAATTATAACATTAAATTTTATTGATTTTCTTTTAATGATTATAAAAATAATTTTGGAATTAAATATGCACAAAAAAGTATTTTCATTTGTACAAATATATTGCGATCAATTTAATTAAATTGTAATCATAATTATTTGATTAGAAAATTACTTCGCTAGTTTAATGTTTTTTGCTCTCGGTTGGATGTTACATACTTATAAAAGACAAAAAGAAAGAATATAAAATAAATAAAGATAAGCAGCATTTAATGACAAGTTATTATTTCAGAATTTTCCTTTTTATTTTCTGTATCACATAATGGGAGTTATAAATTAATTACGACTCACACGTACTTCATTTATATGACATTAGTTGATAAATTAACTTTTTGATAGTTTAAAAGCAAAATATATCCCAACTAATTAACTAATTTTGGCATTTATTTGTGGTACCTTAAAGCTCATAAGGTAAAAAGAGAAATCAATTGCTTAATAGATTATACTTTAATATTTTGAGTAAATATAAATGGAATCATTTTAATCTAAGCAGAATGCGTAAATGTAATCCATCACAAAGATAATTTTATCTTAAGTTTTTACAATGCTTATTTTTAAGCAATTAAATTCATTATATGTACAAGAGAAACATAAGAAGTTATGTAGAAGTGGCATGTTTAAGTTGATTATCTAAAAGGGAACGTGTTCATGTGATTATACTAAATTCATTAATATTTTAATGAATAAAGACATATTGACATTATAAATTTTGCTTTCCCAGTTTTTATCTTTTCAATGCCAGAGCATTGTTGTCTTTAATTTGATGGATTTCCTTTTAATTATTTTAAAGTGCTTACTTTAGTGTGAATTATCGCTGAATATTAAAGTCTTTTGTAATTCAGTTTTTAGGAGGACCCTTTAAAATATCATATAGTAAAAGTTGTAATCATAATTCTGTTTCTAGTTCAATAACTTTCATCTTTTAAATTTATCAGTAGAAATAATTTTGTGTTTCGATGTAGATATAATTTATGTTTATGGAGAAAAACATACAAATAGAATTTTAGTTTAATAATGGAAATCTGTAGGAGACCAATCTATGAAACGTTGACCTTTTTCATATTCTTAAATTGTTGCCAAATCTTACAAGTGTTTAAATATTACCATGTGAATAACGGGTTATTTAAATAAATAATGGGAATTATACTAATTAAAAATAAACCAGGAATTAATTTTCATGAATAATTCAAAGAGTTGAATTGTTTTTCGAGAAAGCATATTGTTTTTGATTTAATAATTAATGAATAATTTCAAATTCAAGCATATGTCTTCATTTTTGAAATTACATTTTCATGATTTTATTTTCATCTAAAAGAATTCGAATGAAATTTCGAATGAAATTCCTAGCAAAATTATTACTTACTTTTAATGGAGCAAAATGTGTTATTCCATTTTAGAGAAAAATCCTTTCATCCGTAAAATTATAATCGCTCTATTCTTAGAATTTTTCCCCAAAATTGAATATAAATTAAATGTAGAATAAAGTTCTATCATTAGTCTTTTTCAATTAAATTCAAATACAGATGAAAATCCTGGAAGGGTTGAAATATTCTCATCAGTTCATAATTTGCATATAGCCAAGATGAAAAGTTTCTAAATTGGTTCAAATTCTGACTTTTAAATAAAAAAAAAACTGTTTCGCAAGTTAACTATTTCTAAGACTAAAGTTGGGATGTCCCTCGAAGACAGCTTCAAATGTTTTACTGATTTCTTTACAATGAAGCTTGATTTAAGAATTCAATTTTCTTTCGAAATTTATAATATGAAAACTTTAACTATGTATCAAAAGAAAAATATCAAATGTTAATTCACAAGAATTTAGAATATTTCGGAATTCTAAATGCTTTTAGAGTAAATTATATAAATAAAATAACTTTTTACAATTGAAAGGTATTAGGTAAAATATATCTTCAAAATTTGTAGGAAAGAATACACATTTATTGTATTAAGTTTCAGAAATCTTTTCAATATTTAAATAAAATAATTTTTTTAAGTTAAAAAATTACCCATGTGTTGTTTAAATATTTGTCTGAAGATATTTTAGTATCATACAAAGATCTTACTATCGCATAGTGCTTATATACTATATGTATATAAAATGTTATTATCATATATATAAAATATATAAATAAAAAAAACATAAAATTATTTGAATTGAAATGCCTAAAATTGATAAGAATCCAGGTAAATGGAGGAAGTTTAGGACAGCTAATGTGTGGTCTGTATATATTATATTTACATTTAACCTCATTTAAAAAAATAGCTTGATTTAAAAAAATTACAAGGAAATTTGTATTAATATGTACACAGATAAATGTTCCTAAGCATTTATTTTTTTATACATCATTAATTGTGCAATATCCACGTTTAGAATGCAATTTGTAATAATCATTGAAATATTTTACAGAGTTTCAAAGTAATTATTCATTAATCAATCCAAAAATTTTATTAACAATATTGCACTCTGAAGTATATTAAAATATAAATTTCTACATCTTGCTTCATAAATAGGCTAATAACATTCTTTTATTATTTTGCTAAGATTGTAAATTATGATGAACAAATGATAAAAATTTTAATAATCATTTATGCGATAAGTATAATAAGATTTGTAAGTAATTATAATAAAAATTATAATAATGTTTAATTATATAATTCTTAGATTAAAATAAAAATATGCTCTTAAATGAAAGAAAAAAATGTTAAGATGCACAAAAAAAAAACTGCTATAAGGAAATATTAATAATGGAGAAATGAAACCAACCAAGCTGACACATTCTCAGTCAATTTCACTGAGAATGTGTCAAGCTGACACATTCTTAGTGAAATTGAGTCGAGTTTTGGCTACCTACATAAATTCATCCTCATTGTATATATCTCTCTCTCTATACATACATACATATATATACATACATACATACATATATATATATATATATATATATATATATATATATATATATATATATATATATATATATATATATATATATATATATGTATATATATATATAAATATATATATATATATATATATACATATATATATATATATATATATGGTATCGAAGTGGTCAAAACCCCCTAAAGAAACTGACCAACTGACCATGTTGGTATTTCGATTTATTTTCGCGCGTTCCATTTCATTTATTCTATTTTCCTTGAAATTTTAAACTTTATATTGAAATTTTTTTTATCTGTTTACTGTATTTCGTATTTTCAATTTATTATTATCCATCTAGTATTTGATTACTGTCCTCGATTCTCAATTTAGTTTTTAATTAATTTAATAGAAATGTACAATATATATATATATATATATATATATATATATATAGCCCTCAAACCGTGCCATATCGTATAGTACAATAATACTACAGTAAAAAAACTTCTTAGCATGTCTTAAGAGTACTATAAAATTCAGTTTATTTTTCAATTCTAATGACAGCATATGTTTATGGGAAGTATAATTCTGTGACAAACGGCATAACTTTGTTCTTATTTTCCAGAAGAAATCAGATAAACAATGATTTTCTTTAAATGTATATTGTAAAACTCATAAATATTTTCTTTAACTGTGTTTTTTTAAATGATTTTTTATTTCTTTGCTTAAATATTTTGAGAAAAACCTTTTTTTTACTATTCTCTTTATATAAATAAATAATAGTAAAAAAGAAACATATTTTTACTAACGTGATTTTAAATATTTTAAAAGATTTTAATAATTATATATTATATTTATGAGAAATAAAGTTGTATTTTATAGTAAATATTCATGTTACATGAAAAATTCTAATTATTCATACAATACCAGATCTTAAAAAAAATTTTAAAAGCTAAACATGCATTTGTGAATAATTTGTACCATTATAATTATATACTTACAAAACATTATTTTTAAATTGAATATTTTGTTCCTTCTAGGGCTTAAAATTTGATTTCTTATTGAAAAACTTCTGTAAACGTTTGGAAAATAATGAGGTTTCTTATCAGCGTTATAAGTAAATAGGTAAAACTTCAGCCCAAATGCTGTTTCAATTACACCTTCACACCATCCGCGCATAAATATATATAATTAAGTAATTACAGTTTTACTATGAATCCTACAGATTTTGTAGATTACTATTTTGACATCCTTCTCTCTCATAACATTTCATGAATTTTATTAATAAAATATGTCCTAATGCGAGAAAATTCAACTTTTTAAATTTGATTCGTAATCAAAAAGAAAAACCGTTTTTTAAGGCTTTTAAATGTTGGAGACTGATTAAACAATTATTACACTATAGAACACAACACTGAATTTTAATTTCAGCCAAGACTTTGTTTTACAGAAAAATAAACATCTACTTACTTGATTAGAAAATATTCCAGAACTATAAACAAATCTGATAAATGAATAGATAAAATAAAAATGTAAATTTTAAAAGTAATCATATTAAATAAGCTTGAAAGTTAGATTATTTTTAAAAGTAATGAATTTTAAAAGTTTCGAATATTTTAAAACAATATTTTTATTTTCAAATTTTATTGAATTTCATAGATATTTTCAAGTTTTCTAGAATGTTTACATTTTAATAATTTAACCTACCAAAATACAATTTTACAAACATTAAAAGTAAACGAAATTTGAGTTATATTTCAAGATTAAAAAAATAGTCAAAATATTATAAAACGAAATAATTTTCATTCCTTTCTAAATATTTTGAATAACACAAAGATATCTTCCATACATATATTCTCATAAAATAAGGAAATGTTATTTTCAAAATCAAGAGAGATCATTACTTATATAGTTAAATATAAGATTTGGGTTCTTCAATTTAAAAATAATCTGCCTTTTAATTCAGAATATTATGTGATAATGAATAACTTTACTTTTCAAATACCACTTAAGATATTAATATGGACTAAAATGGATACACATTTTAACTTAATTGAAATACAGAACACTTCTTGAAATGATAAAACTTTCTTATGAATTTAGAAATTACTTATACTCATGAGCAAGAAAAATTGTCAAGAGCCCAAACTTCTAGCTTTTCAAAAGAAATTAACTCGTTTCTCATTTAACTATTATGAATATTCTTTAGTTTTTTTTTTCTGCTTAAGGACAGTTTCAACTCTTTCGTTATTCGTTTTCAAAAGACTCAGTACCAGGAATTCTGTTTCCAGTAAAAATTAATAATCGAATCACTCTCTAATAATGAAAGAAAATAGATCGATTAAAGATTCTTGGAATTCAAAATCTTTAGAATTCTCTGTAGGTGATTCAATGATATAAAAAAGAATGGAACATTTTTTGGCATTATTTAACTCCGATCCAATAAAATCAGAAAAGCATTCATGAAAATAAATTTAACTTTATTAATTTACATTTTTAGTTTATCATATAAGGGATGTTTATTACCATATTTTATTCAATTCTGTCATAAGTTTTGTTTTGAAGTGCTTTCTGGTAATCATAAAGTTCGTAGTAACTTTGCAGAAAATGTCACCAATACCTGTATAACTGTGCCGAAACAGTCACCAATACTGTCATTGTCATCAATAATAAAAAATAAATACAATTACATTTTTTTACATATTTGATCATTATTAGGAATAAGTTATTTTAAAACTAAAAAAAAAATTCATATTGTTAGAAGTATTTAGAATAACATTTTAGTAGTGACTTTCATTTACATAATAGCGATATTTTTTTAATCAATTCTACTACAAAAATTATGTCAGTTGTTTTATGTTAGAAGCAATTTTCCAAAACCTGTTTTGTCAAAGAATTATGAATCATTGCCAAGAGAGATAAGTTAATGAAGTGTTAAGCTGTAGATGAGAGCACGAATTATGCAGTTTTTCCTCTATACTTTTTGCTGTCACGAAAGAATTTTGAAAATATAATATTTTTATAACAGTAATCGGTATTTTCTTCCAAAAATATTGAAAAGATTTACATATTTCTGCGACATAATTTATAACAGCATTTTAACTTCATATACAATCAAAAACAATCACAATAATTACATGTTAAAATTATATATATTAAAAGCAAAAACCTTGGAACATTTTTAAAGTTTTCATCACTTTTTATTCGTTTTATCTTAATTCATGATTTTTATTTTTATTATTTTAATTTCATTTTTAATTAAAATTGTTTTAATTTAAGGTTTGCATAAAAATAAATCTATCTATATGTGCATGTATACTTTAAGAAAGCTGCAAACTATCTGAATAAAAATTAAAATTCGTCTTTAGCATACTACACTCATATCCATAAATTAAGGTTAATTCAGAATCACACAGATATTGAATTTAAAAATAAAAAATCCACACGTAGAGTTATCACAAATATCTTGTAGAATACTATGCAAACTACAAGCAACCACCAGTTGGTGCCGAAAGTACGTCACAATGGTGGGAGTGTAAGAGAGACGTATATAAGGAATTGTTGAAAAGAAGTAAAAGTGTTCACAAGCACTTTAAATGACATTCAGGGCAATAACCGCATAGTTATGGTACAAAGGAAGCATTTGGATGATGTTTTATACGGTAGAATTATATGCCGTCTGGAAAGAGGATGTACCCAACTAGAAGTATCCATGGTCCTTGGAATCACATAGAGTGCTATCTCCTGGCCTTAGCAACGGTTCGAAGAAAATGGTAATGTGAAGGTCGCCTCCAATACACAACGCCGAAGCCGGACCGGCATTTGGCAGTTACTGCCAAAAGAAACAGACGCAGCACAGAATCAGACCTGTCTTGTCAGCTCTCTTCAGTTACCGGTACGAGAGTTTCAAAGCAGACCGTGTACACAGGCTTAAGACACATTGGTCTACATGCTCGTAGGCCTATTAGATGTGTTCCACTTACAGCAACCCATTATTACCTGTGATTAGCTTGATGTAGAGAGCAAGCATTTCGGACACCGCAACAGCGTTCTTGCGTCATGTTTGCCAACAAGCCCGGAATTTAATATGGAGAGGGCCAGGTACCCGTTACCACCACAAGAATATCATTGAACAAAACCGTTACGGTGGTGCAGGATTTCTCGTTTAGGAAGGAATTATTCTGGGTTCCAGAACTAAAATGCATATTCAGATGTAACCATGACTGGCCATATCTATCGAGATATCATTCTGGAATAACATTTACATTTGTTTAGGGGTGCCATGGGTGCGGAATTTCTGTTTATGGATGACAACTCACGTCCTCAACATACAAACATTGTAGACGAATGCCCTCAATTGTAGGATATCATCCGTATGGACTGGCCAGAATTCTCACCAGATTTGAATACAATAGAGCATGTATAGGACATGCTTGGCTGACGAATGACAGCCCGTCAACTCCCTCCCACATGTCTACCGGAACTTGGAGAACATTGCTTGATGAGTGGTGTAATATTATTCGAGATCAGATCGGTAATTTGATACTCAGCATGCCTAGGGGTTGTATGGCCTGTATTGCTTCGTTCGAGGGGCATATTATGTATTAACCTTCATACCAACAATGTTATATTGATTTTTGTAAATAGGTTCATTTTTGAAATGGAGTAAAAATCTATTTTTATTAATGATGTCAAATATAAAACATCATTTTGCTCTTTAAATTTTGTTTAATAAATAGACTTTACAAATAAGTCTTATTTGTTTTGCTTCTGTCTCTTTCTTTGCCAGAAATTGAATTATCCTTAATTTATGGACACTAGTGTAGATTTTTGCAGATTTAAAATTTCTTTTTGGATCATTACTATCTTACCTACTTTTAAAAAATGAAGCAATTTAACATGAGATTCTTATGGAGAATTTGAAGGTTATTTCTTTTTTAATTTTAAATTTTTTGTAAGCAATATATTCCTTTATTAATGTCACACCAGATTTCAAAATGCCAAAATTAAACACATCTAATCATTAATATTTTATTTCAACAGGCTTTATATTTTTTAATACAGATTTATGGTATATGAATTAATCTCTACTGATACATAATATATATATATATATATATATATATATATATATATATATATATATATATATATTATTTTCCTCTAGCGAATAATTCTTGACATTGGGGTCGGGGTATATTCTGCACAATGTCTAACCCACACTTATGGGAGTAACTTGCAGGTGAATATATGGATCACTGGTTTTGTTTTTTTATATATAAATATAACAGTTTGTTATTTCAAAATAGTTAACGAATGAATCTTTAGTAAATTGTGGAATCTACTTTAAATCTTTTGTTTCAGTCAAATTTGAAAAAAGAAAAATTAAAGAAACGTGGGGAAAATTTCTGCATATTTGCAAACGATTGATCTATAGAAATACTATAGGTATATCAAAACAATAATCGTTATATCAATTTTCTTTGAAAATCATTGTGATTATAAAAATGCGTTAACTCGTTCTTTTGGCCTAATTTTTTGTGTTAAGTTCTATTTATTGTACATGACAAATTACTTTTGTACATAAATTAACTAGAGAAAAGTATGTAATTGCATTTCAAATCACTGCGAAAGAACAAATTTTTAATGATAATTAAATCCCAGAATTACATTGAATTAAATTCTAAGGCTTTGAGTACAGAAATAGTAGCTAGAAATCATGATGTGGTTATTACAATTATTATTTATTTCAAGTTCAGCAATCGGAATTTGAAGAATGTGTTAGTATTTGTAAATGATAACAATTTCTAAAACTGGTATCACTACAGCTGTCGTCCAGATATAAGTCAAATGTATAGCACTTTATTCTTCTATTCAACAGTTCACGGATTCTGTATCCAGTTTCGTGTGGATATTAGAAATGTTTTTATATTCACCTTAAGTTAAAGTCTAACAATCTCTTAAATGTAAATAAATCCCATAGTAGTACAAAGCAAATCCATCAAATCAATATAGCTGTCAAAGCTCTAAGGGAGCCGGTATTAAATTTTTAAAATTTATTTTAATTGAAAAGTACATTTCTTGCATGTCCTCACACGAAATTATGATATTTACAAATATGTATGTTTTTATAATTTTTTTTGGCGTATTTGCTTATTACTATCTAGAAAACATTACCATTTCAACATTTAATAAAGCGCTGAGATACTTTATTAAACATAATTTGGTGTACCATTAATTCACTTGGTGTAGTGTTGGTATATTTTATATTGATAAGTAAACTTGATTGGTGTCGTGAATTGCAGATTTGGAGCTGGTTTCTTCAATGATACTTATTAATTGAAATGAAACTTAGCTAACTATTACCTTATTCGTGTATCATTAGGTCTTTTGTTTAGCCTTTTATAGCTCAGAATATGTTAATTAGGTGTGAATGTTTAACAAACCATTGCATTTATCAATCAAAAGGGTGTAAGCCTTCTTTTGCAGATGTAATTTCCTGGCTTACACACTTATAGCAAATATTGAATTTCACAAGCTCATTGGATGTCTTCTCTTAAGACGAACAACGAAAAAAACTGGTGTGTAAATGCCAAAATTCTTAAAATTTGGTATAAAACCATTATTAAAAGAATGATATGCAGTCTGGGTGGAACCAATGACAAGCAGAAAAGTCAGACAACTATCCAGTTTGCAGAGACACTTCACCTTAATTATCATTAGATGTTTCCGCACGACTTCTACAGCAGCATTAAGCATCTTATCAGGAGTCTTTCCATTATATTTAATGATTCAAGTAGAAGCTGCTAAATCTAACATTCTCCATCCAACATCAAGAAAAAAATCACTTTCCTGGATGCAATTTATAAACTCAGACGACTTTGAAATTCCCTTCAAAACATTATTCCACCCAGCAACACAGATGGAAGGGATAATGGCTCACACTTCGAATCCTACACAGTGCCAAGGCATTCACCAACACTTTTTCACTGATGGCTCATAAGCAGAAGCCCAAGTGGGAGCAGCTTTCTGCATTTTAAAAAATTGACAGGAGAGTGGTTATTAGCACTGACAATTAGGAGAAGCTAACAGCTTTTTCCAAGTAGAATTGGTTGCGATTGATAAAGAATTAATATATATAGCCGAAAATAGTTTATACTAGGCAGTGATTTGATCAGATAGCCAATCAGCTCTTTTGGGAATTTATAGCCCATATCACAAATGTCCACTCATTTAAGACATTCAAAATAAACTCAGGACATTTAATAATCGATGGCAAATTTGCCTTCACTGGATCAAGGCTCATGCCGGACATACTGGAAATAAAAGAGTTGACACACTGGCAAAGCAAGCTGCCAAAGCATGCTCAAACACGCAAAAAATTGAATTAAAATGCCCCAAATCATACTTGATTTCTAAATTACACAACCCTTTACTGATAGCCTGGCGACAAGAATGGAATGAGATAGAACAAGGTAGATGGACATACAGTCTTAACCCTTCTGTCTCTTTCACGATTTCCTAGTCAAGGACCACAAAGAAGCCCAGTTCCTTTCTGAACATACTCCAACACCGGAGTATCTCAACAAAAGGGATATGGCATCAAATAGTGATTGTTCATGCGGTCAGGTTGGGGTCATTGTTCATTACGTGTACAATGGCACCTAAAAGCGCCAAAAAACTTGGAAGAACTTACTCCATTCCTCCGCTAAGCTAGTAAAACTCCTTCTCTTCTGCATAAGATAAAGAACATAATAACCTTTATCTTTGAAAAAGGATCCGAATTCTGTAAGGATAATGCCATAACTGAGCAGCGGATTTCATAATAAGAGCAATTTGGTAAAGGGTAAAAATCATTGTAAGGTATTTTTCTACTTTTTATGATAAAATATTATTAGGTGTTGTATTAAGTGTCAACGAATTCATATGTCCCAGTCACCAATAGTAACACGACGGATCCTCAATTAAGCTGGGATTTCAGCTTACTATTTTTCGATAATCAGAAAGATGCTTTTACCAACCAGGCCCCCATGGCCCTAATTTTCTTCTTGTTACATGCATCTCTTTGCCGCTGAGCATAGACTCTTTCCACTATATTTACATAAAATTAAGAAAGTTAACTGAACATAGCACATGATCACCACTTATTCCACTGCCCTCATACATATAAATTTCATTTGAAAAAGCCTGATGATATTGAAGATATTTCATTCATCCGGTGTTGTCTAAAAGAACAACACACTATTTAAGAAAATTATTGAACTGACATCCTTTCCCCATAGTAACGTACAGCACATCTCTATATCGAGGCATTATTTTTTCTTTCTTCAATATATTAAATCACTTAACAGATGAATAATAATAACAATAACAACATTTATATAAGTGGATAAACTGATAAACAACGAGATATTTAATAATGGACTGAAAATACTTTCTTATATAAATACTTATTTATTTTATACAAAATTTTATATATTATTATTTTGTTCATAATGCTACATTTTTTAATGATGAATGCTTCCATTTCTAATTTATAAATTTAAATTTATCATGCTAATATTTAAAATTAAAATATTTCATTAATTTTCAAAATTACCATTCTAAATGAACTATGAAGTGGTTTATATTCTGAACAATGATTCAAGCTTAACAAAATCTGTAAGTTTCTTTTAAAATTAATAAATTGGATTTGGAGGGGGAAGCAACATTTGCCAATTAAAGGCGCAGTCCAGGTTCTCTCATACCAATTTGTATTTGTACTTCACATGAAGTATTTATTATTATAATATGTATCACTAACAAGAGAGTAAATAAAAATTACTGAGCTGTCTCAAATGTATAATTTAACTGATAAGTTATCTTAAACATTACGCTCATGCTTACTGAAACGAATGCAAATGTAATGAATCGCTTATAAAGAAATATTTACTAAGTGATCTAAAAAGAAATATTATAGAATCTTAAATAGCATATTTAACTTAAAATTTGTCAGTTATAATTAGCTTTTAAAATGATTGATTTAACAAATGTAATTCCATTAATAACGCCTTTTACAAATAAGCTTTCCCTTTCACAACTAAGCTAAAGCAAAGTGTTGTTTTCAATTTATGTTTTCAGTTGTCATAGTTATCAAAAACTTTGGTATAAATTTGAGCATTTCTTTAAACTTTTCATTTTGATGTTTAAGGTCTCACTGTTTATAATGTCATATATATTTAAAAATTTATAAAGTAAACGGAATCTAAATTTTATTCAATTCAGCTGAAAACAAGTTTCTGAAAGTATTAATGCGTAAATGATTGACATTAAGTTATGCTGATTACAACCATTGGAAGAGAAAGTAAATTGATTATGGAAAGTTTCAAAAGATATTTTGACTTTTATTTGAAGTAGTTTGTAAGTTTGAGAAGCCTTATTATACATTCACATTAAGAAAAAAACTTAGAATTTTTTGAAGCACAAAATCTGAAATAAATGCATTTTTTGATTTAAAAAATAATAAAATCTTTTTATCATATTATTCATTTTAATCTTCTTGGCAAAAATAAGAATCTCTTTTTATTTTTGTTATTTGAACATGAAGAATACAAAAAAGTGAATAAGAATGACACACTTACTAATAATTTCTTGAGAATGAAATGTATATTTTAATAATTGTTTGGAATTTAACTATGAATTCCTGATACTTTTCATCATTTTTATTTCAAAGAATTTATAGAATTTCAAGAAAAAAATTGTACAACCTGAGTTATTATATTGTGTGTAACTGTGTTATATATATTTAAGGCACAATAATATGCTTTTAATCAATTGTTTCTTCTTTTATATATTTTTTTGAATTTTACTGCACCTAAATTTGCTAAATTCCTACAACATTTAATTATTTTAAATCAAGCTTTAAGAATAATATCAGATTCTATTACTTATCTTCTGTGATTTATTAGTAAGTTTTACAGTCACATAAAAACTGTATTCTATATTTTAAAGCTGTCTTTTAATAAACATTTATTGTCTTTGTCTTTTCTGTTATTATAACTCACTATGAAGATAAAGAATCAGAGATTCGATGAATATAAAAATGGTAAGAGCTTTTTAAAGCATTACATATATTTAAGTCTAGTTCTTTATTTAGATTTTAACACCTTTTTATCAATATGTCATTCTATTACAATACATTTAATTCACTAAATTACACAATCTCTTTTTCATAAGTGTTGTTAATTATAAATTGTTATAACCAACTTCATTAAATTGTTGTAACCTTCAAAATCATCTGTAATTATACACACTCCAGATCATTGCCCTCAACTGAAATTAAAAAAGTAGTCCCTTAGATTCTTTAATACTTTTTACAACAGCGGGCACTGAATGCCTAACCCTTTGCCACAACAAGGCCGGAAATTGCTACTCATTTATCGTTACCCAGCGGGTACCTGCGAATCAAGTCATGGAGGCGAGTACCATTACCCGCCCATACCACGACAAACACGTTTATAGGGTGGGTCACACTCATATATTATCACAGAAGAAAGGACAGAAGAACACAGAAAGAAAGTAACATCCATGTCCGATTCGGGATTTAAACTCGGGACCCACAGCTCAGGAGTTAGGAACGCTAACCACTCAGCCATCAGTCGGCGATTATTTAATATAAAAATACTCAAGCAACCAAACAAAGTATACACTTAAATTATTTTACAAAAGTAATCTTCAAATTCATTAGCAATGGAAGAAGAAACTGAATCGAAGATGTTTGTGAATGTTTTGCAAAATATGCTATAAAACTCAAAATATTTTGAAGGTACTTTAATGCTAATAAAAATGTTATTAAACTTACCAAATGAAGCTTTATAAAATAGCTTTATTGAAATGGCAGTTCTTCAGTAGTACTCTAAAGAAATTCGAGATTTTGAAAAATTTAAAAAAAATCTTTTTCTTTTTTTTCAAATTTTTTGTTAATGCTGGACGAATTTAAAGGAAGCAGTTCATTTATGTTATTTTTAAGAAATCAAAATGAGCTAGTTTTATCAGCAACAATAGAATAGATTACGTTTCAAATAGAAACCGTAGAATAGTTTACAATAGTAAAATATACAAGACAAAAAGACCCAGTTTGGGTAGCAATAGTGAAATATCTGATATTTCATGTCCTAAGTAATTCCATTACAACTTCATGAGGCATAATTAAAAATCTTCTATACAAGAGTTAATTAAAAGACACTGAATATGCCATATTATAATTCTTTCAGATTCAATCTTCCAGAATCTGATTTTGCATGGTTATGAGATAATACTCCATTCCTTCATCAGTTTCTAGCTAATTTTCAAGTTGATTCAGAATAGTTTTTATAATATTTTTTATACATTTTTTGGACTGTTCCCTCATAAATGTGTGAGTAAGAATATAAAAATTCATTATAAGAAGCTCCCTTCTATTCTCATCAATTTATTCTAGATTAGTCACATATTGTGTTTCGAGGAATGAAGTCCTAGAAGTCTATCGATTCTACCTATAGGTAGTAATAAGCATCAATATTATAGGATGCAATTACTTATAAATAATAAAACTATGACTTTTAATCATATTTTTTTTCTTAATTGTAAAAACAGATTATTGACACATTATGTGTTTTGTCATAGAAAATCAATAGTAAAAGTTTCACAAAGCTCAAAAATCTTTTCACAGAAAAATGAGCCGTAAGGAGTTAAATCTGTTACCTGTGGACTCCCATATCTCTACAAATCATTCAATGTGATATTTAGAATTTTTTAAAATTTGTTGTAAGTTGTAATATTTTAAAAACTATCTTGAACTTAAAAATAGCCTATAACGACAGGTTTTTATAACTTTCTTGAACACACACACACACTGTCGTCAACTGGGAAAACATCAGGTGATTCCACATGGAAGTTGAAAACAATATTGTACTATTGTTAAACTTTAATTATTCCTTAAAACTCCAGTAAATATATGGTAAATGCTTGCAGTATTATAAAAAATTGCTTGTTGACAAAGATTTGAATTAATTTTTATTTTTCTCAGCAGATTTTTATCCTTCTAATATATTTATACAGAGTTCCATAAAATCATGAATAATAGTTTCCTTTGTAGAACACGTTAAAATTTCAGATGTGATTTAAGATTACTTGTATTTATAAATCAATATTGTGTCGGAACTCTTATATCATATTTATATGATTTAAGATATTTTGCATACCTTAAATCATGTTAAGGAAATTAATACATTAAAAAACTAAGGGGTTCGAAAGCACCACTTTAGAAATACATATAATACGCAAGAAACGTGAGCATTTTGAGGAATTTTAAAATTATTTTAATAAATATTTATTTTTGACTGAATACGACAAAAATATTTTAGCATTGTCTGAAAGGAAAATACTTCGAAACCTCCAAAGAAGTGTAAAGTGTGGAGATTTGTGGAGAACAAGAACAAGCTTGGAACTTTACACACTTTTCAAAAAACCTGATATTATAAAATTCATTTCAATTCAAAGACTAAAATGGACAGGACACTTAATAAGAATGTAAGAGGACCGAACAACGAGAAAGATATTTGATGCTAAACCATCTGGAACTCGGAAAAAAGGAAGACCAAGGATCCGGTGGATCGACACCCTTGAAACGGATTTAAAGACTCTTAAAATCAAGAACTGGGGGAGCCAAGCACGGAATAGAGCAGCATGGAAATTTATTCTGCGGAAGGCCATGGCTCACCCTGGGCTGACGCACCAATGAAGAAGAAGAAGAAAAATTTATTGTGATAAATATTTTTACATGCGCTGCTTCAATGTACATTAACATTAAATAATGTCTGTTTAATACTTACTACGAGGGTCACTCTGAAATTTTTGAGATGCAACTAGGTTTTTAAAGTTATGCTTACAAAATTTTAGGTGTGTTCAAAGTAGACTCCTCCAGCATCAATGCACATTTGTAGACGAATTTTCGACAGATTAAATGGCTCAAGCTATTCATTTCTTGGAATAGATGAATGAATGCATTTATAGCCACATCAATCTTTTCTTCTGAATGAAAACGACGTCCACGTAAATTCTTTTTTAGATAAAAGAATAACCAAAAGTCGTACATAGCTAGATCGGGTGAATACGGAGGATGTTCGATCACTTTAATTTGTTTTTATTTAAGAAACTCGTTAATCCGGCTGTATGTGAAGATGCTTTGTCATTGTGAACAATACTCTCCTAACATTCAGTTCTTGTAGAATTTCTGGAAGACGTTTATTGGTATGCCAATTTGCTGTTACTGTCTTCTGTCCTTCCAACTTGATGGTTTTGACCAATCCCATACTTCAGAAGAAAAAAGCATACATCACATTTTTCAGTGCGTGTTGTTTTTTCATCATTGTCGGTGTGGGATCATCATCAAAGACCCATACTTTGCTTTCTTGACGTGTTGGAATGTCAAAAAACGGTATGTACATTTCCTCACCTGTTACAATTTTAGAAATGATGTTGTGGCCACCATCATTTAGCAATTTAAGAGTTTCTTTACTGATTATAACACGCTCCTCTTTTTGGTGCTTAGTTAGATTATGGGGAACACAACGGCAAACTACTTTTTTCATATGTAATTCTTTATGAATGATTTTATGTATGGCTGCGGATACAATGTTAAGTTCTTTCTATATCATTTGAAAGATACAGAGATTATCATCCATTAACATTTTTCGTATGGCAGACACATTATCCGGGATTACTGCCGTCGGCGGCCTTCCTGTGTGTTCTTCATCCTGAAGAAAACTGCGACCCATTCTAAATTCTCTAAGCCATCTGAATACAGTAGCACGAGCTAGAGATTCATCTCCAAATGCTAATTGCAACCGTTGAACACATTCTTCTTGATTTGTTCCTGCTTTAAAATCGTAGAAAACCACAGAGGGAAAATGTTCTTGTGTCAACTCCATTTTCTCTTCTGTTTAAAATTGTATCTACGCTAAACAAGTTGAAGTAAGTCAGTCGTCTTCTATGTTAAAATTCTTTGTAGTTTAAAATTAAACCATTATTTTTATTTTGTAAATTCTTGTCTGCGCGAATCTCAAAAATTTCAGAGTAATCCTCGTATATTCCCGTTAACCTATATTTCCCATTGAAATTAGCGAACTTTTTAAAAGTTTTTGATTAATGCTTTAATAAAGAAATCAAAGAGTAAAAAGTTATCCGCCATGGGAGGGAAATAGGACACGTATTATTTTTTTCAACATGACCAACTTCATCTGAGTTAAATAATAAATTGAACATGAAATAGTCACCTTTCCTATTTTCTGATTACTTAATCCAAATATCTTTCAAAAACATTTAAATCATTTTATTGTACAGGAACCTATTACATGTTAAGATTGACACAACACGTTTTCTGAGGTGGGTTCCACTAGTCGCTAATGTCTATAAGTGAATAATTTTCAAATTTTTGAGGTATACTTCCATACACTTTATTGGTCTTGCATATCTTCCTCTACTTCTAGTAGTCTCAGCACGTTTAAAAATCACTTTTTAAATAAGATTAGAGTAGTAATATCTAAAAATGCATTTATCCATTTTATTTATTTTAAATTATTTATAAAAGAAAAAAGAAAAAAAATTGCCTACAGAAATATGTATACTTTTATTCTAGAAAATAATTCAATATGTTTTATTTTAACATGAGCAAAGCAAAGTAATTTGGAATCAGTTATTATAAAAAAGAACGAATGACTAATCATCAGATATATTTTTTTTCAAATTATTTCTCCTCGGTTTGACTTTTAATCGTTCTTCAAAAACTTTATTGATAAACATCGGATAACTATTTGCATTAAATTAACTTTGAATGACACATGTCAGAAGACTTATTTCAGGAATTCTGTTTATAGTAAGATAAGCAATGATAACCGAGATAACTTTTAGTCATTAGACATTTAATGGATAACAATATCTATAAGTTAAAATCTTTTGCTTAAATTTGATTCTAACAACCGAAATTTAAGTTTGCTATGGTGTGATGAGTTTTGAACATTAATATCAAAACTTTTTGAGTCATTATTTTCAGGCAAAAGTTCCCACATTTGAAACATTATGATGGTTGTTCTAGAATAGTGGTAAGCAACCATTTTTATTGTGATACACTTTTAACAATTTCTGAATTTAGTGGCACACGAAGGAAAAGATATATGTAAAAGTTGTTAACTTAGCTATAACACATAGTCTAAACTAGTTAATAATGAAAATTTTCAATGTAAATTAAAATAATGAATATGTATCATAAATACAGTACATTAAATTTATAACTCATTACTATGATAAAACATTATAATTTTTATATTATATTGTTTTAAAATCCTTAAACACACTTTAAGGGTTCGGCGACACGCAAAAATTCTGCTGCACAGTGATTGAGAATTATTGTTCTAGAGTTTAAATAATTAATGGAAGGATTTCCACAAATATGTTACCGTCCTGCTGCACAGAAAAGTGCAAAAGGCTTTTGCCAGATCACATTACTTACTTCCAATTATCAATCAATCAGGTTTTGTGAATGGGACAACATCGTAGGCGATACTTGACATAAACAACAGTTACAAGTGGTTGAGAATTGCCCTCATTTCCATTATTTGCATAATTTCATCAGTGAAAAAACTGTTTACGAACTGATAAATAAAACAAATAATCCATAAAAAAGTTTTTGAAAATGAATTGTCTGCTGAATATTTCTCTTAACAAATTTGAACATTTTCTTTCATTCTAATTTGAAACGTTGGATTTACATTAAATAATCAAATGCATTGGAAGATGCACAAAACTGCTGATTAATCTCGTTTACATTCATTCAAGAATGAAAGGCGTTATAAATAAAATATTGAAAATCGCTCACAAAAAGTTATTATCGTTTATATATTCTATCAACGAAAAAGCAGGAAATGATGTGAAAAATACGTGCGTAGATGTTACAAGTTTTTGATTGATAATATATGATTTATTCCTCTACTGAAATAAATTTCATTTATAGAAGTATATGATTAATCAATCATTAATCGAGGTTAATCGTTCACTAAATTTGTTATAATGCACTTTGGCATGAGGGAAAAATTTAAATCTTTCAGCTGTTTGGTTCACAATTTTTCACAGTTAGAATATCACTATCCTAAGTAAATTGATAGCAAATACTATACTACTAAATTTTTATTCATACTAAGAAGTGATTATTAAATATTTTTCTAGTGAATATTTCTCTATAGGTATGAAGAGGAAAATACAATAATTATTTTTAATAAATATTGAAGATGAGAAAAGGAAAGGAAAAACATTTCAAATAATTTTTTAATAAAACTATAATAAATTCTTGAAAAATGTTTGTTATATTAACTTTGTAAATCAAAATTTAATTTCAAATTCAAGAAATATTTCAAGTCAAAAAAATGCTGCAGGTACGTGATGATCTTTACATAAGATCTCTTATTTTATAAAGTTCATAACCATGTTTGAAAAAAATGCTTCGAAAATGTTTTAAGTCATGCGATCATCTAAGCTACTAAATAATTATATCGTTTTATATGTTTGATATTCTAATACACTTTCAACAAGACCGTAAGATTTAGAATCCATTGTCTTATATTTATTTGCTTGTTAAATCAGAAAACACATGAAAGAATTTATAAAAATAAAAATAAGCTCAGTAACAACAAACGAAAATATATAAACTTAACTACTTTATTACATTTCAATTTAAAAAATATCAGCGTCTATGTCATTTCATGTATGGAGTGAAAATGCATATAACGGTATAAACTTCATTTTAACTTTTAGGTTCCAGTTGAACTAGACATCATTTATAAAAAGTATTTCCAAAAATAACAAACAAATAAAACAAGAATAATATTGGGAGGATTATAAGGACTTAAATTCAAAAACTCATTAAGCAATAATTAAATTATGGAGAATGACTGGTTTGCTCTAGAAAGTTATCTTAGGTTTGTTTAAAGCATAAATTAGAAACTAATGAAAGTATTGACTTGCAAATGCATCGAAATCAAATATATATATTTCTATTTGTAATGTAACTTATATAATACGATTTACTACATAATAAGTACTTCAGAAAAGCATAATGTTGACAAAGGCTATGCAGGTATCCATTATGAGAGTTCAAATTTGAATTCTTCTGAAAAGAATGTTTGGATTTTAATCCCATACATTATTAATCAATGGTATTTGAGTACTCAATAATTACTTTTTACACTTAAGATCTGCATGGGAGCTTTTTTTTATTTCTTGAGACATAAGAATGGTGTTTACTGCCTTTGAGAAATATTTCCAAAAAATTATATATTGTAGAGTTCAAAAGAAATAAAAAGAAACTTCTACTTTTGTGATACATAAACATGGTTTACTACCTAGGAAATTACTTTTTAGATTATAATCTACAGAAATCAATACAAAAAATGCCATACTTTATTATAGCTGCTTAACTCTTTGATACATGGCGTCAGAGGAAGAATAAAATTCAAAATGGTGAAAATGTTGTCTTTCAATCTATGAAAAGCAGTTCCCTTGATGCTGTCTCAGAGTTGCTATGGATGATAAATATATACATATTACATTTCTGATCCTTGAAATAAATTATTGTATTGGATAGTTGAGAATTAAGAAGGAAATATTATTTAATATGCATGAAAATATTCAAAGCTTGTTATTAATCGATGTTCACTAAAAACTAATTACAATGATGATGTTTTTTACTTAATAATTATCCAATACATTTCGTATCAGGTTATATATCCAATACATTTCGTATCAGGTTAAAATATTTGTACTTCCTAGTAGATAACGAATTGACCATGATGATGAAAATCATCATCAAAAAATCATATTCTAATGTGTTAGGATCTGTAAAATTAAGCAATACAAAAATCAATTAAGATGTCATTTACAGATTTTAAACAATGAAAATCAATATTAAACAGGAAAATGTTTAATTTTTCTTTTAAATTAACATTTAATTAAATAAAAAAAGCAATTACGTTCAATTAATAAGACATTTTTAAATAAACACTGCATCTCTATAAAAGTTTATTTTATTTACAACATAATATATGTTCATATTCTATTTGATAACATAAAATATATTCAAAAATGTGTATATGTTTTGCAAAAATCAAAGTTTTATTGAGCATAACTGAATTTTTTTTTTTAAAAAAAAAAAAAAAAGAACAAATGAAATTTACTGTAAACTGAATAAAAAATAATCAAATTATAAATGATAAAGTAGCTGCCAGTATTTATACAGACCATGCCATGAATAAATACTTTGAATACTTTATTATTGTAAAAAAATAAACAAATATGTCTTTTTAATAACATGCACGTTCTTTCAAACCATTATGTGTCTAACATCTATATAAATAAAAAAAGGATTACTTACATAGAATTTATATTCATTCCGCAGGTGGTACGCGTGCTGATTAATGCAACAAGTCTTTTGCGTCATAAGCTTCCGTAAGGTGATACATTCTTTACCGACTATTGCAGATGACATTCCGGTTTTACATGTATATTTAATTCACAACGTTCTTCTTTAATGTATTGAAACGTAATGCAAATTTTAAATTTCTTTTTCAATTGCAATTCCAAGTAATTACAAACTAAAATGTATAATCGATTATTTAAATAAAATGATTTTTCTATTTTTATACAGTACTTTGATTAATATCTTATATAAGTATTTGATAAAATTGTTCAATTTTAAAAACCAAGAGTATAGTATTTAAGGTCTCAGAAAATATGAATTTTCAAAAATATGTCTTTATTTCAGCAATACGTTATTTTAAATACGGATTTAAATATTATAAGGCGTACTGTTAAGATCTATATCTTTTATCTAGTATAAATACGTGTAAGTGAATTTGTCCCGAAAAATTGCAAATTACATCCAGTTTTGCATTCAGGAAAAAATGGTCTGATATTAATTAAAGTGAATGTCTTTTATAAAATGTCTGTGGGTAATGATATGTGTGAAAACATGTATAAGAAAAAAGGGTGAAAATGTGCTTCGGGTCCCCTGCTTGCCGCATTTTCAAAAAGTCGCCAACTGGCACATTTTGTCTTGCGAAGTTGAATGCTCTGAGAGATGCTATGCAAAA
Source organism: Latrodectus elegans (assembly GCA_030067965.1). Taxonomy (NCBI): domain Eukaryota; kingdom Metazoa; phylum Arthropoda; class Arachnida; order Araneae; family Theridiidae; genus Latrodectus; species Latrodectus elegans. Next base: position 65,328,693 of record CM057821.1, on the reverse strand, counting down.
ACGGCGTTTCTATGGCGACGAAACTGAAATCCGTGTTTTTAACGAATTTCACTTTTGGTATGGCAAGGAAAACAAAAACAATGGTTTATTTTACGAATTGTATAACAAAAAATACACATATAATTGTATAACAAAAAAGACAGAATTGCTGCTACAAGGAGTGCATTTAGGATGAAATAGTCAGGGTTACCACGCTTTGCGCGTCTATAAGCCCATTTGGCGAGAAAGGGGTACTCAAACCACAGATTAACCGAAAAAATTCATTTTGGCTTTAATTGTGTATTATTGTTGAAGAAACATTGTATACAAAAGATAAAAGCTTAATTTTTCTTTTAAAAAATATTAAGATATCAATCGGTAATTTTCAATCTGAAACATTCATTCTTTCATGCCTGCCACTGAACTGTATTACAGGAGATTGGAAACAGAACACGCCGTAATCGGATTACATCCGTCCTTCACAAATTTTCTTTGATATTATATATAGGCGATATCTCTTAAACAGTCTCTCATCAGAAACTTTGTGGAATTATAAAAAATATTTGGCAAATATGATGTATTCTGTGGATAATCTTCAAATGCTCCTTGTAAAATTATTTACATATTGACAGAATAATCTAAAGTTCGGCGAGTAGTGGTCAGTATACTTATTATATGACTAATATTGCAAAAGTTCTCACTTGTATATGTTTTGATGACGTATAATGACAAGGTACAAGTTAATTTTCTATTTTATTTACGTTTTTAGTCATATGAATATCGCCATATACATAATACTTTTGTTCAAAAGGATCCTGCTTGTTCTATGAAACTATGAATTGTTCCAAACTATGAATTGTTCCAAACTATGAATTATTCAAACTATGAATTGTTGAATGAATGGAAGATCATTTGTTTAAAGGTCAGCTCAAGATTACGGTTATTTCTAGAAGTTACTTTCATTATGAGTGTGAATTTGTTGATCACACACACACACAATAACTCTGTAAGGGAGTGTACGTGATTTTTTCTTAACACATTTTGTATTTTGAAGTCGAAAATCATCTTTCTTACTTGAAATTATTAAAATTATTTTAAACAGAAAATATAAAGAATTACATGAGATGTTTAAATTTTAAGTATATTGATTTTAATAATCGAATGTGATAAAATATAGCTTTATTGTTAAAAAAATGGGAAAGTAAGATGCATTGTAATTCATGTTTTTCTTTAATTGCATTCAAAAAAAATTAGAAGTTTATCTGATCTTTTTTTCAATTTTTAGTCCTCAATTCGAAAATATGCTAATGTATATTAAAAATAAAACCTGAAAACTTTAAATTTTTGAAAAGAAATATTTTAAGATTAAATGTGTCGTAGAACAACTAAACTTACATCTTTTTAACAATTCTCGGAAGTATTTTTGTATAATATGGTATGGTATAAGTATGAATTTATTACTGAGAAACAATCCTGCCAGTTTTTCGAGAATGTTATTAGGGGAAAAGGAGTATTGCAGTTCAGAAGAGAATTATATTCCTCTCTTTTATACATTCATAAATTATATTCTTTTCCTCTATCTCTATATATCTATCTATATCTATATCTATCTATCTATATATATAAATATATGTATCTATGTATATAAATATGTGTATATATATATACATACATACATACACACACACACACATACATATATATATATACATACATATATATATATGCACAAAAAGTCATGTTACATTAATTTGTAGGAAATTTAAGAACAAATAAAAGTTAGACAATAATGGTTGATATTAATAATACACCATTATTGACTAAGTATATTTACCAAAACATGTGATTTGTCATAACAATGTAATTAAAAGTTTCTTCTTAAATCTTTCCATGTGCCACACATATACTATATACAAAACTAACTGGGTAGAGTTTTCACATAAAAGCGAAAGTGGCTCAAAAATGTACTTATATATTTTACGGTATAATTTTTAAACAGAAATAAAATAAAATAAATAAAAATAAACTAATTTCCTGCAATTCCAAAGAGCTAATTTAGCAACTACTTTTGAAACATGTCTTCAAAAAGAGTGTGAACCAGTAATAATTTATATTATCTTTCATGTCCTTTTCCTATGTCATCTTCTTCACCTATCAATGAAATATTTTCAAAAATATGAAATTATATCATACATAGGATTTCAATTTAAAAGATAAAAAAAATCTTTTAATGATGAAATGCTTTTTTCTTTAAAGCTTATGGTCGTATTTCAAAGAGCCCCAAAATATTTGTCATCTCTTATGTATTTTGCCATGTATATATGTGTGTTGCTTTTCACACTTTTCCTACTATGTTCTCAATCTATAGTATAGTTAGTCAAGTAAATATTTAAGAAAAAGCTTCTCTACTAATACTGAATTTTTTTACCATAGCCAAGAAAATTTCAGGAGATGAGCGCTCATAACACATCACTTAGAATACAAAGAGGATATTAAATCACAGCGACATGTCAATTTTTATTTATATCCGAATCATCTGAGTAATGTGTTGAATTGTGATTACTTTATATCACTAATTTCTTATTAATAAAAATAGATTAAGAAAAAATGTAGTACATAAAATGTATAAGGCTTTTAAATATATGGAAATGTAAAATAAATGACAGTTATTTTTAATTAGATGATAGTTATGTTAATGAATGAAATTAATGAAATTAATGGAAGCGTAATGACGCTTCCATTAATTTCATTTTAATAGTTTTCATAATTTACAATTGCTTTATTTACTTACATAAAAAGGAACATTGAATTTTTTTTTGAATGCTCTTTTCAAAAATTGTAAAATAATATATTATTTTTTTAAAATATAAAGTATTTATTTTTGTAGTTTTATTACTACAAGCTCTATAACACTTTAATATCTGAAATGTGAAATGGCTTTTCTGCTTTGTATGAATTTTTTTTCTATAAGAACTTTAAAATATTATTTGTTCATATAAATACGAGCATAGAGACTATTAAAATGACTGAAATATCAAGTAAATTTTGTTTACCCGAAACTAGAAATTTGTTTCAGAAATTAATTGAATATTTCAGATTATAAGTCACAGTTAGCAATTAAGTAAGGGAGTAAGTTTACATGCATTTAAGCAACATGAGTTCTTATTTTTGTAAGAAAAGCGTTACTATTTATTTACATACTTACAGAAGATTCTTATCGATTTCTTGAGCATTTCACTTTACTTTGCAATCTGTTATTACAGCGTTTTTCCTTTATTTTTCTTAAAATATTTTTTCATGCAAAATGCAATTAGTTTATTAGCATTTCAGTAATAGGATTATTTATATAAAAAATGTTTTAAATATACTAATCACCTTTTTATATTTTACAGAATGTTTAAAAATATCACATATAGGAAATGTTTTAATCAAAAGATGTTAAACCAGAGCAATTAATATATTTTTTTCTAGAGTTTCTATATTTTTTAAAATTATGTGCATTGTCGTAGAAGTAATAGAAAATTAAACAATTTAGATTTTTTTATTCATATCTTATTAATGACTTAATGAAATTACTATAATCTTCTTATATACAAATGATTTTTTTTCAAAAGTTAATTTTGAAAAAATTTAAAATTTTGCATAAGATTATAAGCTGTAAGAAGAACAGGAAAAAAGGAAAATAATAATTAATTCTTTAAACATTCAAAAGCTACACAAAAAGTAAATAAGCTACATAAAAATATACTTATAATCAACGTATAATTTAATTTTATTATTTTGCTGTTTTTTGTATTATTATTATTTAAGTTTTTAGAGTAAATGTGAAAATAAAATAAAAATTGTAAAAGTAACGTACGACTTCTTATTTATGTTCATTATTATTATAAATATATCATACGCATAATTTTTATTGCATTTTTTGAAAATATTTTAAAAAATACACCTCAAAAGATTTAGTTTTATAGCAAAAATTTTTTCCCATTTATAAATAATATCAAAAAATTTTTAAATTTTGAATCTGAAAGAAAAAGCTAAAAAACAATTGTGATGAAAGATTTAAAAAAAATAAATAAAATTGTATTCAACAAAATCATTTAATTTATGTATATAGAATAATTTATGACTAAACATTTAAAAACAAGTTCTAGTTAACAACTCAAATTATTTATGATAAAGGACTAAAAAATATCACTTATTATCAGTTTTATATGTCAGTTATAATATTAAAAATAAGTGTCTAATTATTTCTTTAGAAGTTACTTTATTTTAACTATGAAAAATTTATAATTTTCCACAGTAAATTGTTGCTCTACAAATTCTATAGTCTTTAAACAGCGAAGTTTTTAAATAGTATGTAATTGTTACTTCGCATATGAAAAATATTCAGATTTAAAAACAGATAAGCATATTAAATATTAAAAGTAAATTTTTATTTTGTTTTCAAACTAAAGCAGTCTATTAATGGAAGGATAGATTTGATAGATAGAATATAGCTTGATTTCTATAAAATATGTGTATTTTTAATGAAAAAAATTTAAAGCTAAATTTAAAAACTTAATAAATACTACTATTTGAAATACGCTTCATATTTTAATAAAAATATTTCATAAACATCGCTACACGCACTTAAGAAGAAGCATTCATAATCAAAGAATAATAAACAAAATCAATTGTTAAATAATGGGAGACAGATTTCTGTTTAACATCGGTGATTTAGAAATTTAATAATTAATAAATTAAACAGTAGAATAAAAAAAGGAAAGATAATATATACTGAAGATAAAAAATGTAATTAAGTTGTTAATTTAAATATAAATAATTGTAAATTAAAAAATTATTTGTTTGCTTGTATCGATAATTTATAGCACGCGCGCGCGTTTTCTATATGAATAATATATATGAGTCATCAGAACTTTTAGTGCAAAATATGTTTTTTCATGTCAAATAAATTTCATTTGTTAGACTGTGTTTCAAAACGACATATGGCCATTTTGTTTCATTATCAAATTAATCAATAATAATTTTTAATCATTGATATAAGATTATAATTTTACTTGACAACGCTAATATGCTTTAAAAAACCAATTTTATTCAACCTAAAACATGTAAATTTACCACAAATGATCTGGATTGAATCTTCAAGTATTATTATAGACATGGCTATTGATACCTTAATATGTTCAAATGGACATGGCCATTGATATCTTAATATGGACTTTGGGATGAAGGTCTCATGCCTGATCTTTGGAAATCTTAATTCCTTAAGGGAGATGGTAAGTTGGAATACATAATTGTTAAATCCTTTATGATATATGAATAATACGTTTACATAATTTATAACGTACAACATTAAGAATTACGAGAAACCGTTTTAGAAGAGTATTTGTGAGAATATTTTTTTACCGTTTTAGAAGAGTATTTGTGAGAATATATTTTTATCGTTTTAGAAGAGTATTTGTGAGAATATTTTATTACCGTTTTAGAAGAGTATTTGTGAGAATATTTTATTATCGTTTTAGAAGAGTATTTGTGAGAATATTTTTTTTACATATGATTGCAGTTCATAAGGAATTTAGAAGTCTATATTTTTGCGTTATCAGAATAAGGAAATCGATTATTTAAACATATTATTCACATAGTTTTCTTCAGGAGAATAAGGTATCCTATAGTCAAATTTCAAAACAGTAGATTTTATACAAATATATTTCAGACAAAAATCCTACAATGTCATCTAACATATAAAATATATTAAGGCGTTAAAATTATTTCTCACAGGAAAAATGCTCCTTTAAAAGAAAGGTAACTTTTTGTATGTACAATAAAGTAATTAAGTGAACCATTGAAATCAACAAGAACTAATTGACTCTATGCATCTTAATAGATGTAAAATTTATAACCAATTAAGTATACTCAGATTAATTGAATAAAAAATAAAAGAAATCAAGGGAAAACGAAACAAAATGTTTTTGATTGGAGCAATTTTCATTATAAATGTGATAGAAATGAATAATACATTTATTTTCCTGACATTAATTATTTTCTTAAATAGATTTTTCTTCAAAGGAGATAGTTCCATTTCTCATTAATGTAACACACACATTTAGGACAGAAATTATTTAATACTTCTTTATATTCAGGATAAGGTAAAATCAATATATGAATTTAGTGATCACTTATCAAATGCCAAAATATTGAAGCTTTTAAAAAAATGTTAATCCGACAATTTTGTATAGCCTTACTGACTGAAACAAGCTTCAATATACATTAAATTGTTTTCTAATAAAACCGATTCATATTATTTAACCACAATATAAAGAATTTATTTATGAAATTTTCATTTTAAATTGTGTTTGCATAAAAATTATCATAAAATATCATCCCCTATATAGTAGAAAAGTAATAAGATTTTCCAATCAGAAGGTATTAATAATTCTAAAAGTAAACTGAAATTTAAAATTTAAAATTAAAAAAAATATTATAAAACATCAGTTTAAAATAAAATTGACTGTTTTTATATAAATCTAATCAATATGTAAGATTAAAATATTACACAATAATTCAGATTAAATATAATGCCAAAAAAACTATGGCATTCAAATAATTCTATTTGTGAAATAGCAATCTGTATAGATAAGGAGAAATGAATAAGGTTATACACAGAACACAGCTACTGATAAATAAACAAAAATACAACACTGTCAATTTCCCAATTTAACAAATACAAGCAATAACAAAAACTGTTAATTTCGAATTATTTCGTATAATTAGGGAATGTAACAACTACCGGAGGAGGTTATTGGTTTAAAACTTCAAATTGTATTTTTTTAATTTTTACTTTTTTATGATCCTTTCATTTTATTGAATTGAATTTCATAAATAAAACTGCTCCCAAATTAACAAATGACAATTTTAAGGTTATATAGTGCCACACCGAATAAATAATATTAACAACATTCTGCTCTATGAAAGTTCCACAGGATGAAAGTTCAGGGACTAAATTCCACAATTAATTCCTTGGAACTACTTAATTGCGTGTATTTAGTCAATATTTTTGTTAGGGAGTGTCATTTTTCTATTGAAAACCACCTCACACTTTATTACAAATTGAGAATCAGGAATAACTGAGTAGTTTGTTTATTTTTTAGTTAAGGTAATTATAACAAATTAAAGAAATTATAATGAGTACTATACAAAATACTTTTATATTATTATTAATTTATGTTGTGACACATTCCGCAGAGCTTAATAAATATAACAATATCAGAAAAGTTAAAAAAAATGGAAATTTATTAGGATTGATGTATTTTTCCTTATATAAAATTTCCATTTAAAAGAAATGACCTTATAAATCCCTTCAGAAATATTTTCTAATGAAATATTTCACCCTTTTCTGCATTTTTAACGTATAAAAACCAATGCATTATAAGAAAAACTGGGAATTATATTAAAATATTTTTTTCAATTTTATAAACATATAATCTTTTTAAGAGTGAAAGATTGCAATATTTATTTTTATAAAACTTTTCTTAGATTACGGATTTTAGAAAATTATTTTGTTTATTCAGTTATTGTTAGTTAGTCTTTATGTAGTCAAATTCTTATTGAAAAACATCTTCTTTCTTCGAAAAGTTAGTAGGTTTTAAATTTTTTGCTATTTCTTACAAAAAAAAAAAAAAAAAAAAAAAAAAAAAAAAAAACTAATTTTTTGCAATTGGAAGTGCAAAATTGACTAAATTTTTTCATATGTTTAATAAATAATATATTGGAAAAAAATTTCTACATTTACAATAAAACAATGATATTTTCATAGGGTTAAATTTAAAATAAATAAATTAAATATAACACAATGTAAATAATGAAATGTATTTATTTCATTGCGTATCGAGCAATATATATATATTGTATTAATTGTATTATTGTTTTACAATGTTGTACATTATTACTTCATCATGAATGGATTTATTCTGGATAATAATTTGGTAGTATTCAAAAAATAAACCATACAGTAAATCAAAGAGTTATATTTAATTATTATCCACATCCTTAAGCTATTAGCTATTAGATTTTAAAAATTGCAAATTTATTCTTTTCCAAAAATGCTTAACGTATGTCATCTATCATTTAAATTTCTGGTGATTAATTGCGATTTGAGTATATAATTCGCAAAATTTTAAATACATTAATAAATATTAAGATATATTTCAGCAGCTATGTATAACTATAAGATATTCTGAATATTATAGAAACACAATGGTATTTCAACTATTTAAGACACTACTATATTTAGCATCCCTCGAAATCAACAAACATATAATACTTTAAAAGCAGTTTCTTTATTTTTTGAAAAGCCTTTATGTACATTAATTTCAGTATTATTTGCATATTAATTTATTTACAACACATTTAAAGAAAAAAATATATATATTGTATTACAATTTTACTTTAAAGTATACTGAAAGTTGCGCAACGTTATTATGTCATTGTTGGCATCGTTTCAGCATTAAAACTGAAAAATATTTGGATTTCAACAGTCTTTTAAAAAAATAAAGTACTTTATCCCTTAGGCAATTTGAAATCCTTGAAGATCGGTTGTGTACTTCAAATGCATAAGTTGGGCTCTAGTTTATGAAAACAGGTTGCCATGGCAACAGTGTTCTCAATCTTCATATCCTACCTACTTCGACCTTGATGCATTTTGTTGTGCTTTAATTTCTTTCTTCTACAATTTCCTAACTTAAGTTAGGAACTTACAACTTCTTGACCATCTTCGGAAGGAAATCTGTCATATTCCTTCACTTAAAATACATCCTTAAAAAGAATATCTTTGAAAATAGGAATAATGACGGCAGTAAATTTTAATTCAAGTATAATTGTAACATTTAATTTTTAACATCCAATACTTTTTATACTTTCTATAAAAATTTTAAGTATACAAGGAATAATTATAAATTTAAATGGCTCAATTACTTTTTTAAGAAGATAAATTATATATTTCCATACGCATTTTATTAAAAGTTTATATTTGTGAATGAAAATAAACTCAGATATTTGAGCAAATTATTCTTAGCAAAATATTTAATTGTATAAATTAAAATATGCATTATTAAAGGAGAAGAAAATATAAAAATTCAAAAATTGTTAACTAATATTTAAAAATAATTTCATTTCTATGTTTTTTTCAAATGCTAAGGAAAAAATTTTCAAATTATATTTACACTAAAATATATATATATTTGAAATATTTCAAAAAAATTGCATTAAAAAAATAAGGAATATTTGAGTCATACTTATTTATTATTAGAAAATTTGCAAAGTATAGCATAAAAATTAAAGTAGCAAATACCACAGTTTCAAAAATCCTTAGTAATTTTTTAAAAAATTTAATTTTGTTCTTAGTAATTTATTGAAAAGCTAATTTAATGATATATTCTATGGTATCAAATCAAAATAGCAAGAATGCATTTTTTTAAAAATATTCTATAATGATTTTCAGCCAGCGCTTATGCAAATATCTCTATAATTTCGTTTTGAAACTAACAAAAATAATTAACTATTTCTTTTGATTCTAATAACAATATTTCCAAAAAGAGTAACGAATACTGTGAAAGCATAAAACTTGATAAAAAAAAATCATGTTAGGACATAAGTAATAAATTTATTTTGAGAAGATGGAAAAGGATAATATTACCACGCTTTGTTGACATTTTATGCTAGAAGAACTCAGAAGTGTAAAACCCTTTACCTAAAAGAAAAAACCCTGAAAAATCACACTATATAATCTGACAATTTATTTATGCAAAATCGAAATCAAGTTGTTTTTTTCTATACTTACTTTTTTCAGTCTACAGTGAATTCAAGATATAACTTTATTCACTATTTTTTCAATTCACTTTAGCCTTCAACAAATATGAATAACACACACCTAATCTTCATTAATTAAAAAAATCAAATATCTATCCAAATGAATTGCATTGACAATTTTTATTGAAATATATATTGAATTAAATTTTACTCGGAGGATTTTAATTAAAAATGACTTTTTTAATAATGAAACAATGATATTACACTTTAATAGTTGATTAAATTGTAAATAATTTAATAATTTTTGTAAAATTATTATATAGATAACATAATAAATTAATATATTTTATTGTGGCTAACCATGAAAGAAATCTATGTAATTTATATTAGTTTGCTTGCTATATTATAATAAATTTATTAAAATTATTTATTATTAATTATTATTAAAATATTATTTTTTAGCAGTAAAATATCTAATGAAATGTTCATACTTGATTCTGGTATACTTATGCATATTTATTACTTATAAACATTCATTCTTATGTTCATATTAACTATAATAAGTAATATTAAATTAAATAATGTTTATGTATAATACCACATTTAATCTATTTAACTTGTAAACGGAAATAATTATTGTTAAGAGCCATTTTTAATAATTACGTATTTATTTTTGACATTTATTTTTATATTTGATATTAAAATTTGAGTGTTTTAAAGAAAGTGTGTTTAAATTAAACTGAATAAATATAAATTCAGTAATTATTTAAAACGTATTGAATAAATATGACTGGTATTTGAAAATTCGAACATAATTTATTATAATTATGGTGGTGACACAGCTCTACAACATAGTCAAAGTAAAATGATTTGTTATTAGGCCCACGAAAACTATTTACATGAGTGCAGTTTATAAATATAACTTTTATGGATAGTTTCTTCCATAAGTTAAAAGGGTGTTTGTATAGAAAAGTGTATCACTGAAATCTGGGAATTAGTCATTTTCTGGACTTATAATTTTCTTAAATTGAATATTTTAATGAAAAAATATTATCTTTATTATCTTATATTATCTTTATTCTATTAATAAAATGTAAATTGCCGCATAAAATAATAAAAATATGCATTGAATACAATTTTAATAAAAAAACAAATATGTCATATAGTCAAATGAATGTAAAATTAACCATAAATATTTAAGTACGTAATGTTTAAAAATTATTTCAAAGTTGAATAAATAAATGCCAAAATATTTTTATGAGTAAAAAATAATAGAAATAAATAAATATACATGTAACAGGTATGAGTGTGTTTACAGAAATATTAAATTTCTAATATGAATTTTAAATATGATATCATAAATCTTAAATTGATATTAAAATCACCAATTTATATTCGTATTTACTTTACTGTTAGATTAATAGAAGCTTTTTTGCATTGTATAAAAATGGAGTTATGATGGAAAATTATTAGTCTTTATTTTTTTTAAATAAAACGAAATAAATGACATTAAAATGTCTAAGGGGATAATTTTATGTTATTCTTTAAACTAAGTTTTAATTTATTCTAATAAGAAATGTTTACTAAATAACTCAGCTTTTCCTACTAATTTCCCTGACAGACAGAATAATGTTTAAAATTTGATGTAAAATTTATATCGAATAAAAAAACAATGTTTTGAAATCCCTAAGTAACAGAACATATTAAAATTTGATTGCTTCCTTAAGTTTTTAAAGAAATTAATAATTTTAAACCCATAGTGAATTAATGTTTGAAGGAAAAGTTACATATTAATTTATTTTAGAATTAAAGAGAAATATAATATTCAAACGAAACTTTTTAAGCAAATAATATTTTTCATATAGCACTAGCTAAATTGATGCCTCAACTATGTTGAGTAATCGTTGAATTTTGTTAATTACGGGCTTCGTGTAAAATGAGCAAAAATATGTTAAATTAAAATTTAATAAGTTTCAGTTTTTTTAGGGAAAATTACTAAAGGTTTTTCAAAACATTCGTATTTAAAAATATTGAGCGTTAAAAATGTTGAGTTTAACTTTGAACTATAGCATTTGATTTAATTTTTTGTAAAGGATATTGTTTATTTTTCTAAAAAATATACAGTAAAATATTTTTAAAATAATATGTCTTTGTATGAGAAATTATTATTTTCTAAACTTTGACTCTTAAGTTTTTATAAAAATTCCTCCTTGACATTTAGAAATAAATTAATTATCCGTTTTTTGTAATACAAAATAAGTAATTAATATTAGTAAATACTTAAGAATGACCCGTATTAAGCTATCTTATTATTTTTAAAAGTAATGTGAAGTAAGATTAAATTGTTTTTGAAAGTTGGATAATGCTTACTTAGAATTGAAAGATGACATTCTTTTATTTGTGCACCAAATATTCAAAGTAGTTTATTAAACATACATAGCTTTTCTCAAATAGTTTAATAGTTATTAAATAGTGATTTTCATAAAATTTACTGCTTAATCCTTAGAAATTTTAAAATTACTATACATAAATTGTCATGCCATTTGTACAAAACATGCCAATGACAAAATAGTTGGAAATATGCATGTATTTTTATAAATGGATAATGCAACTTAAAACACAAATTTATTCAAAATTGAAATTACACAAATTTCAGAAAACTCTCTGATAAAAATAGGTGTTGGGATTTCTTTAAAAATTTAATTCTCGCATTTTTATTATGTATACAGATCAAAAGTTAGCATTTTGCTCTAAGTCTGAATACTTTGAAGTTTCTGGTGAATACTCTAGGCGTAATAAAAAATACTATTTTAAAAATTTTAATTATTTTCTGAGAAATTTATAATGTCGCAGGGTACCAGACAAAATTTACATAATTTAAGCAATTGTATCTTTTTTAAAGGCTCACAATATAAAATAAACAGTGCCCCGAATAGATGGAAATAGTTCCTTTTCCCATCAGAAAAAAAGTGCTAAGTTCAAAGTTTATATCAGTATTCGATTGTTATGCATTTTGAACAATGATGTACCTACAAAACAAAATTCAAATAAGGTAAATCAGTAAGCATCGTGATTAGATGCATATTGCAGAAAATAGTAAGATTTTTTCTTACAGTGCCCAAGTAAGTATTTGCAAAAAGGAAGAATTTCAAAGCATCGTGAATTGAAATCTTACAAGATTTTACTTTTCGATGCCTTGACATTTTAAATGCAAAGCATCTGCAAAAAAACAACTCAAATGGAAATTATAAAAAATAATTTTATTTTAAATGCTATTTATTCTTACAAACTCCTTGATATATTTGTAATAAATAATGAGATGCGTTTAGAAAATCAATGTTATATTATGATTTACATATGGTATAAATAAATTATTGTCACTTTGAAATTTACAAAACATATTATTTCGTATTGTTACTGACTGTTGTAATAGAGAAACTTTTAGTTAAATTTGATAACCAATTAAGAAATCTCATCAACAATAGTTCAATTTCTCAAAATATGAATGAATTCAGTTTTTACATGATAATTCTATTTAATGACAATTAAAATAGAATTGAATTACTCTCTTAAGTATAAATCAAAAGCGTGTTAAAATTTTCAAAATAAACCTTTTTCGATCAGTAATTGAATACTAATGCCTATTTTAAATCTATTTTTAATCGAAAAATGTAATAGACATTTTCAGTACACTTATCATGAAAATCTCTATATTATTTATTTTATGATTCTACATTTTTGCTTCGGAAAAATATTTAAAAAATTTATTTAATCATAATTGATTAAATGGAAACTAGTTTAATTTATTAAAAATATGCACTTTATAAGATGTTAGCAAATGAACAGGAAAAAATTGTAATTTAGATATATATAAATACTAATGGATATTGATTTACTGTGAATATTTTAAGTTTCCATATACGTGATATTTAAAACTACAATTTTAAAGAAAAATATATACATTTTTATGATGATTATATGTACTGAATATGAAAACTTTTTAACTATCCAGCAAAATTTGTATATGAGGAGTTAATTAAATTCAATACAATTTTCATTATTACAATTTTTCAAAATTTTAGCAATGTAAGCGCAGTTTGATTTTCCAATATAAAGCTATAGTATTTTCATACACAACTCCAATTGTATTTTAATCTTTTCTAGTAAGGAATATTTACAAAACGCTCTTAAATTTTAATTTTGAATTCTGGAATGAATAAAAAAGCACTTAAATGAAACACGCATTTTGGTCGAGCAATGCATTCCTTTGTTGTTCTCGTGTGCCAGATAGGCTGTCAAATTGGGGTGCGTTTTTCCAACTGATCCATATTTGGTGTGGAGTCCGATCTCTTCAGTACACACACATGTTATAAAGACCCGTTTATAGGGTAGGAAACCATTCACATCTCATTCACATACAAGGAAAGGAAAAAGAATAGATAGATAGAGAGAGAGAGAAAGTAAATCCATGCCTGAACCGGGATTCGAACCCAGGAACTCCCTATCCGTAGTCAGGCACGCTGACCACTAGACAAGTTGGCCGGAAATACATTCCTTTAAAATCCCTAAGTAGTAGAACATGATAATTTAATTTCTTCTTTGCTTTTTTTTAAGGAAATTATTTAAAGAATTCAGCGTTAATGCGTTACTAAATTACTTAAAATAAAATGTTATAATTCAATAAGAATGTCATGTGTATTATATTCTGTACCCAAAATTAACTAAATCACTAAAAATATGAATTTATTAGTTTTTCTTTTTTTTAAAATCATGCTGTGATGAAATGTTTGAAAAATACTTTAAGATTTTATTAAATTGTATCTGCAGTTTTGAAATATGACTATCGAATTTTATAAAATGAACTGCAATTTATAAGCATTTATTTCCATTAGATAAATTTTATTACTATATATATTCCTTGAAAGTATGTTATAAAATATTTTGAAAAATAATATCAAGCGTTTCTGTGGAAAAATATTATATAGATTTTGCATTGCAGTATTCTTCATCAAGAATTAAAAACTAAGACTATCTTTGATTGAAATACTACTAAGTGATTTAAATTTATATAATTGTTTAAAAAATTTTATTGTTGTCTAATAAAATTAAAGAGGTATGATTAAGTAAATTTTTGAAAGTCGAATGGTATTTTGTCGGAAATGTGAAAATACCATTCAATTAATTCTCAACAATTAAATTCAAAATCTTCATGCATCAAATGCTCAAAGATTTTTTTTTATATTTACAGCTTTTCACAAAGTGTTATATTTCTGTTAAATGTTCATTATTATAATATCTATTCTCAAATTTTTAGATTTAAAAAAACATATTATATATCAATGTTCATAAATTTTGTGTAACACAGAAATTTTATAAAACAGTAAGAAATATCCAATGATTTCTAAAAATGAATAATGTATAAATTATACATAATAAATTTACAATAATAATAGTATAAATTCTGCATAATAATTTTCCAAAAGAGACATTTAATATTCAAAAATTAACTTTCATAGCATGGAATCGGTTATTTTTTCTGAGAGTAGTTGGAATTTTATTGAAGATTCTTTAAAAGAAAGTATTTTCTCACTAATAAATATTAAAACGAATGACAGAATTTTTTTCAAAATATTTTTAGAAATATTTCAACATGTTAGAGAAATATTCATATTAAAAATAATAAAATCTTTCAGCTCTGATTAACGTGAAGGCTTTTAGCAAAAGTTATTGCAGTGAATAGAAGTGCCGCTTTTTTAAATTTTCCTAATTATTTAATGAGCAACTGTAAATTATAATTGAAATTGCACATGATGCTAGTTAATTTTACTTAATGTAATAAGCTATTTATTTATATTTTTTGACTGGTGTCTGGGATGGAATATGCATTGGGTTTTATATATGAGAATATTCTTATTTTCATCAGGTTGAACAATACTAAGCAAAAATTTCATAACAAGATTAATTGATTAATTATCATGCATTTAGGTGAATGAAACTTATTACTTTACTTTCAAGACACAATACTGCTTGAAGTAAGATAAATAGCCATATTGATTAGATGGGATTTTCGCAATTATTTATTAATTCTTCATTAATAAGGACATAAATGAAGAAGAGAAAATTCCAATTACTCTACACATTCGAGAAATATATTTTCAAAATAGTAGAATATAAAATCAACAATTTTTATAATTTTTTACCAGTAAAAGAATAACTAAATATTGAATATGAGTATATTTTGAATATGATCGTTTATTTTACATATATACAAACGTTTTAATTATAAAATATCTACATTGAACTGCGAAAAAAACTTAAATGATCAGTTATGATGTCAATGTACAATACGATTACTTTTCATTCAGTTGGTAGTAGAAAATATTTCCATCAAAGTTTACGAATATTTCGAAAATAATTCTGCTAAAATGATAGAATAAATAACGCAAAGACTTACGCAAAGGAAATTTTCGTTCAGAAAAGTAGCTGTGATAAAGTGAAAAATCTAAATAAACCATTGATAACCACCATGAATTTTAAAGAAATACGAATACAATGTTGGAAGCATCTCTTCTTCTCTGGACATAAATAGCTTTTCCATTTATTAAATTTTTTCCAATGGTCGGGGTATATCTGGATGTATTGTCACTTTATGTATAAAGAACCAGACAGAAACAGCGACCTCTTTGCCGCCGAGGCTTTGCCCTGGGTGCACCACAGGGAGTAGGCCACCATCGCACCCTCACACATGCCATAGGGAGCCGTTTATAGGGTAGGCACCATTCATACCTCTTTCACACACAAGGAAAAGACAAAGACAGGATAGAGAGAGAGAGAGAGAGAGAAAGTATATCCATGCCTGAAGCGGGATTCAAACCCAGGACCTCCCTATCCGTAGTCAGACACGCTGACCACTATACAAGTTGGCCGGCTTTATTTATTAACTATTTTGCAAGGTATTTAATTTATTGAAAATGTGAAGGATTTTATAGATCCTCATTTGGCAAATGATAATTTTCCTAAAACTAATAGAAACCTTAAGATGGGAATGTTACACTCTATCCAAAGAAAGTCAGATAATATAGTAGTACGCCATTCTGAATAATATAGAAGCATCTGTGCATAAACGCCCTATATAGAGATTTCGGACTTATGTAGTTTTTTCTAAATGAGATATGATACTCCTGAAAATCATTAAATTTATAAATATTATTTCGAGTAAATAATGCTATTATTACGGCCAAATTTTTACTTAAAATATTCATAACATAAGTGTATGAAATCATAACTTTTAATTATTGACTTCAATGAGTAATGACTTAATTTTATTTTTAATAAAACTAAATAATAGTCCTAAGCAGAACATAATAACTTTTTTTTTCAAAATTTTAGAAGACAATTTATCATTTTTTCAGAGTATTCAAATATTTTATAAATATCCTACAAATACATATAATATAGTATGAACTCGCTAAAATAAATTACAATGTCATTGCTTTTAAAATTGTACGAAAAATTATTTTTATTTTTTTTGATGACACATTATCAAAAAATTGGTTAAGAGATCAACTACTTCACAATTTGTTGAAAGAATATTACTTTTGACAATGATTGATTGATTTATTAAAATGATAATCGAGCATTATTCATTTGGAGTACTTTATCACTAATATACATTACTGTCGCCAGTTATATAAAGTTAGATTTATAACTGTCAAATTCTAAATGACATGTTTTCAGAAAAATATTCCTAATTACATGAATGCAATAAAATAAAATTTTGTTTTGCGTAACTCCGAAAAATGTGCTATTTCTGATTTATCTATCAGAAATCGATATTGTGGGATTATGTACATTTATAGTTTTAACAAGATCTTGTTTCCATTAACAAGCAATTACTTCATGTATGTTTACAAATTTTATTTCAAATTTAAGCTTACTAGTTACTTTATTACTAAATTAATGTAAGATTTATATGATGTAATTTAAATAAAAGCCAACTTTATATATTATTAATTGTTCAACCAGAAATTATATATATGAATAAATAAACAAATATATATATATATATATATATATATATATATATATATATATATATATATATATATATATATATATATATATATATATATATATATATATATTGTATTATTGAGCTTGTATTATTGTATTAGACTTTTGAGGAACGAAGACCCGTCCCTTCATATATATATTACTGATTTAATATTCAGGATCAACTTATATATATATATACATACACACAGATATTTGAAATTGCTTTTACATATGTTAATCCTGAATATTA
This sequence comes from Latrodectus elegans, assembly GCA_030067965.1. Taxonomy (NCBI): domain Eukaryota; kingdom Metazoa; phylum Arthropoda; class Arachnida; order Araneae; family Theridiidae; genus Latrodectus; species Latrodectus elegans. Next base: position 65,310,605 of record CM057821.1, on the reverse strand, counting down.
AACCTTTCACATAAATGAATATTTAATGAATATTAAAATACAGGTTTTCCATTCCTGAAGATTCTAAGACAAGTTACAATATATTTTTTTATATCCAAGGAACACATAAACATTAAAATATGAAAATAAAGTGTATATTTACCTTAATGTTGAACATAACAAATTTTGCAAACAAATCGATTGAGGCCAAAATTTCATTTAGGCAAAAAAAAGCTTTCTTCTCATTTCCTGAATCAATTGAAGACCAGATCAAATCTCGGATATTATTGTCTTTAATATTTAATTTTGTACTCATTTTATCTCTAAGGACTAAGTCATTATATTACATCGAAGTCAATATTTCTATCGTTGTTAATAAAACATTTCTAGGCCAAAAACAGTTTGTTATTTTTATGTCCAAAAGTACTTATTACAATGCTTATAACATCCAGCATCATATAAGAGATTAGAAATAGTTGCATGTATTTTACAGAACTAGTTTATTTGAAACTCTCTATTCATTAGAAGCACAAGAAGGCTGTGGCATTACTCAACATGGTTAAATAATATGTAGGTGCGTGTAAGTATTTATTGATAATGCATTCATAGGGGTCAACAGTAATTTCAAAGAGTTATAAGTGTGAAATTAGAGCTTGAAAAGATTATTCTCGAATTAAAACAGTGTCTCAATTTCAGCAAGCAATAAAGGAATTCCCCCGAATCCAAATAATTTTTTTTCCATATTTACGCTAAGTAATAAAATTAGATTACTGTGAGCACAATAACTGAAGAATTGGAATTTAACCTTGGGTTTAATTTTCTCTTGTTGTCTTATATGAAACGATTTTTAAATATTAAACGTTACAAATCATTTTATACGTACCATATACAACATTCGACATTTATACTTTATTTTAAATGGATTCAGAAAAATCTCAAATGCTTATTGAAAGACATAAACTTGAAAAATGTTACCGTTAGTTGAAAGTAATTAGGATCTGTGATTCATTTTGAAATACCCCACTCACATTTGCGGCATGTAAGTTAAATCTTGTCCACCCACTATGAAGATCCATTGTCTTCCCTAGTTGCGTTTGTGGAATGCAAAACGAGTCTTATTTGCAATGTTGTCCATCTGAAACGATATCTCTCAGGACCAGATCGAGACTTATTAGTCTTATGATTGGTACTTGTTTATAACTTACAATTTCACTATATTCTGCAGGTTGTAGATGGCACATTCACTGTGTACCCCATTGCATATATTGGAAGCAATTATCGTTTTGCAATGTTGAAGATCCTCCAAGGCCAAGTTAAGTCAAATTTCCTAAATAAACATTGACCCGAAAGAAAAAATAATGAAAGTATTAAATCGGTATTTTCCGATTGAACGAATGAAAAATAAGATTAACGTAATAATCACTAATAATTCAATAATTAATTTCTTTATAGGATAATTCATTGTAGGATAATTCATAATCTATAAGTAAAGTATTATTTTATGTACATAAAATGAATTTTTTTATGAATTATTCTCTTTATAATCTAGCATATACTTTAGAGTGGTTAAAATTTTACAATGTATCTGATCGCATTAGAAAGTAAAATTAAAGATTTCTTTATGTTATTTATATTTATTTTAACTAAATTTTGAAATGGCTTACAAGAACATTTAATTTTATTCTTACAGAACCAAATCTAAGCTCTTATTATGAGGCTTTTTCATTTAAGTCATAAAAAGTATTGCAAAACATTATATAATATTGCATTTCTTTTTTCTAAATAAATAATAAAAAGGAATTTTATTTAATGATTAATTTTAATAATGACCTTGTGATGTTGCTTTAATGGTAAAAATAATTCCCCTTCTTCTTTCGGTCACAATTTAGTAGAAGAAATAATAGGGTTCCCTTTAAGAATCGATGAGTGTTTTCCACTTTTTACAATCTATTAGTTTTTTCATTAAAATTTTATTTTATTACAAATATTTATTTAAATTACTATTTAAATAGTAACGGTACCAACATTGCTTGTTATTAAAATAATAAATGTTATAAACATTTTATTATTTCGCTAGTAAATAAAAAGTAAACAATATTTTTTTTTTATTATTTAGGAATATAATTGGATTTTAGTTCAAATTTTGAGGAAGCGAATGCAATACATAATAAACAAATATAAAATTGCAAATTATTTTTAAGTACTAATTTTGCGATATCAGTAAAGTATACATTCGCATTAGGAGTATATTATAAATCTTTGTTCTGCATATTGTTAAATAGTGTTGTGCAAACAAATAATTCGCGAAACATTGAAAATATTTCATTATTTAAAATAAAATTTCCTGATGTGTTATCTAGCATGTTCCTTTTACTATCAAATTTATTAAAGTTACACTGCAAAATTGGGACAGTACCATATCTTTTGATATATTATAATATAATTCTATCATTATTTCTATTATTTTATTATAGTATTGCTGATATTACTAGTCTTATTCTGTTACATTAAAAGAAAGGAAATTATAATAATTGGTTAAATTCCTCATGAAAAAAGTAAATAAGTACACATCATTTTGGTTGAGGATACAATGAAATATATAATTATTTACATAATTCATATAATTAAATATTCATGAATATCTAAAGTCACTTGCTGGATAATGAGTTTTTACTTGATTTAGAAAGTTTGCATTATTTAATTATTACTAGCACTCATTTATTAGAATGAGTATTTGAATTAAATTGAATTGTTAGTTTAAAATGCATCATTGAATTACAATTTCAGCAAAAGAAAGAGAAAAATATGCTATGCATGAATTATTTGAGGAAATTAATAAAATGCTCTTATTTTAAGATGCGGGTTCTATTTGAAAAACGAAAAACAAAACAATATTTAAATGTGATTCATCTAGAGTAATGCTGCTGATAAATTGTGGAATTATTTCAATTGTGTGTGTGACAAGTTAAATTGTACAAGACTGTTACTGTTGTATTTTTAGATGTTTGGCCTGCAGAAATAGGTATATAAGGTGATTTCATTTATCAGTGTGTTTAAATAAAGATTATAATATATCGAATATTTTTTCTTTAGATATCCTAAATTTTTTATTCATCGGTAAGAAACTATAAATATTTAATGTGTACGTGCAAGAATTACCGCTGGGAATGTACAAAAATGATTTTTGATCTTAAAATATTTTAGAATGGTTTGAAAAGTATCACGTATTCAATTACCACTTTACACTAATAATGTTTTTTTTACTATTTTAAGAAACTTAAAAGATTTAACAATTTGAAGTTTGAAATTATTTTTATTCTATTCATTAAATAGTTCATCAACCATTATTTACTTTTTTTAATCTAAATTACTCTTTTCTTAAATGTATTTTTAACAATTTAATATGCTTTCAGAGATATTTTTCAATAAAATATTAGAAAAATAACTTTTTAATGCGTAACTTTCAGAAAAAAACATGTATTATTCCAAGCTTCCATTATGTTAAACGCAACAAATTTCTAATCACTGTAAAAAGAGAGAAATATATTAGCATTTTTTTTTACTTTCAAATAACAAAACTGATATGTTTACCTAAAAGTACTCGCAGTTTGCTAAATTTAAATTTTAAAAACTAAACGCTTTCGCTATTTTATAATATATTTTATGAATTTTTATACGTGTTTAATAAACGATTAAAATTTATTGAGCCTATAAGATTATATTGGAAATCAGTAAAGATATATAGGTCTCTTAATGAAATATGTCATATTACTTTATTGTAGACTTACTTTTATTAATGTTTATATTTAAAAGATACATGTCTTTAATAAATACGCCCACTACTTATAATACGTAACAAAGGGTATTGTAAAATTCTTACTATTTTCTTACTCATATGACTGATGTTTTTGCTGAATATTAAAAATGACATCTGATACAAATATTGATATTAATGTAATATTTGGCATTAGTATTAAAGTATATGTTTGACATTATTTACACTATACAAAAATATTTTTAAAGATAAATGTCGAGCAAGGAACTACAGCATATTTTTCAAACATTGTATGATCACATATTGAATTCTCTATTTAGATGAAAAAAAGTGAAAATATAAATGTTTCTAAAAACACACACACACATTCTTATATTTATTTAATTTTTTTCCAATGGCAGATTGTAGACAGTTATAACTGCAACAGAGTCTATTAATCTAATGTTCTCTGATACCCAAGGAACCGGCGAGAAACAGCGACCTCTTTGCCGCCGAGGCGTTGCCCCGGGTGCACCACAAGGGGTGGGTCACCATCGCACCCTCACACATGCCATAGGGACCCATTTATAGGGTAGGCATCATTTATACTTCATTCATACACACAAGGAAAGGACAAACACAGGATAGAGAGAGAAAAAGTACATCCATGCCTGAACCGGGATTCAAACCCAGGACCTCCCTATCCGTAGTCAGGCACGCTGACCACTAGACAAGTTGGCCAGGAACATTTTAATATTGGTTGGTATAAACAAGCTCTTGTTCCGCAAATAAAATAACAAGCCATTTGTTGTATTTTTATTTTTGTATCTATTTGGCTACCATTTTGGCATGTTTTACGCTTCTCTGATCTACATCATTATCAATTTTGAATAAATAGTATCATCTTTAATTTCGAAATTTTACAAAAGCATTTATAGATTAATTTTATTTTTATATAAATCACAGGAAAACAAAACGAAACTTCAGATATCTTTTTAGAAATGCACTTTAGTCATAATAAGTTTTTAAAGATAGTTAAAAAAATAATCAAATCATAACTATATCTGTTAAAGTGAAATATGCTCTTTCACACAAATTTTAATGATTAAAATTTCACTAAAATTCCCTTCCTGTCATTTAAGTATGATAAAAATCTCACTATATATGCATATTTTCTGACTATAGATTTTGCCAGAATTAATTATATAATGTTTGTTTTTAAATTTTGACTCCAAAAAGCAATTTTGAATATTAATTCTGAAGAAGGTTTTTAGTTTGTTTGTAAACCTATAGAGCTTGACATTTTGAATAATGAATCATTGATTTTCTTTGAAAATAATTAAGGTAAAATACAGGGAAGGAATATTGCCTATTCTAATTAATATTCATTTGTTTTTTACTCTCTTTAAAATTAATTTTTATAAATGCCTTTTTGAATATTTTTAAGAGAACTTTGTAAATAGCATAAAAAATCACATCCACAACCACACCAAGATCCCACATATATATTACTCTATAATTAATAATTCATATGCACTTCACTTAAGCAAAAGAAAGCTTAGGCAAAGAATTTATAAGTATTTTCTTTATTTACTTATATTTATATTTATACTAATATTTACTTATATTTGTTGATGGTTTTGTTGAATTTAAGACACATTCTGTTTGCATTATTTGCAAGTATATTACAAAATTGTTTAAAATTTTTAAAGTGATTTCAGCATATTAAATCTTATATAAGCTAATAAACTATTTATCTTAAGCTTTTATATAAACTATTCATTTTAAATTTCACTCCATTTAATTTAGTAAATAATTTTAACTTTCATTTATATTACAACTTGTCTATTTATTGAATAATATTAAATGATTAGGGGCGCAAACATTAAAACACAGTAAGAATAACGTAAATACAGTTAAATACAAATTAATTTTAACCATTTAATTAATCATCTTCATGCTCAATGAGCTCCGATTAAATACTTAATTGTTGCATAAATTGGTTTATCTTTTCTCAATTGAAATGTTTTAAGTACCAACTCTTCATATCCCTATAATCTGCACAATTTTTGAATCCTAATTCATTTTTAGGAGAATTTAATTCATCAAATTTGCTTCTGAATTAAATTAAGTACAGTTATTAACTTATTAAGCAATTCCCTCTTACCTTAAATGGGGAGAGACAGGAACATATCTTAACATGTTTACACAGTAAACACGTAAATACACCATTCCAGAGACTCTTAATCCATTTTAAGCTTTTCATTTAACACACACAATCAGTTTGAGAGCAATTATTATTCGAGATTAGGTTCTTAGTGTGCATTACACGAAGTTTCGACGATAAGTTAATTTGAATTTCCTAGATTAATAAATCTACTCATATTTCGCATGAAATAACAATAATTCATTTGTAATAGGTATCTCTCACTTTTATTAAAGACAATGGATTATATAACTGCGTCTTCTGGAAGTAGTTCACTCTTTAAAATTCTTATGCAATATTGTTTCATGGATTTTTGAAAATATTTATCAGATATTTCGACAAAGAACATAAAATGAAGAAAAATTTTAGTTTTCGAAATCATTTTGCAGCAATACATTTCTCTATTATCGTATGCATTTAAAGTTTCCTTTGTCAATTTGCCTTAACAATGAAAAGGTATATTTAGATTTATGTAGTAAAATCTAAATTAATGAATCCAAAAGTTAAAATTTTAGGAAATGTATATAATAAAAATTGATTCTGTGTAAAATCGAAAAAAATTCTTAATTCGTACTATTTTCAAATCTTAAGCAAAAATTTAAGGGATAGAAGATAATTTCAAGTTAAATTTAGAAAAAAATGTAATGGTACTTTCTTTTACCTTGTACTATCAGCCCAAGATAATAATTTGTAGCCAGAAATTGGTGAATTAAGCAAGTTTTAAACCATATATTATTTTGATTAATTTTGCAGATACTCCAGAGATAGAAACGATATAATATTAACTTCAGAGACCATGACTGTTGGTAATCAGAATGTTAAAAGATTTTTCAATTTCAGTATTTTTAGAAAAATTATTATTTTAAAATTCATATGTTAATTTCTTTTTATACTTCATCACTTATATTATATAATTATGTATCAATCCACATGACTCTGTTTCTATATATGTCTTTACTAATATTTAAGAACGTAATGTATTACAAAGTGTCGTTTTCAATTTAGTTTATTGTAACAATTAAAACCACATTCAAAAAAATGATTCAATAACTTTGAAAAACATTTCTGTTTCTTTTGAAATTTCATTTATGTGAATAATGACAGTTATATTAGCTCACAGCAAATGATATTTAAATATTATGAAATTATTAAAATGAAAATCAGCTTCTATCGTATGTAATTTTCCTGTAGAAAGAAATAAAATTGGTTTATTTTGTTAAATCATCAAACTCTCACTGAGTATATTATTCTTAGACAAAACTTAACAAACTAATTCCGAAATATGTCTCATTGATGATGACCACTTTCATCTATTCTGTAAAAAACGATAGTGTCCATCATCAATGAAAATAATCAATCAAGCATGAAAGACACCTGAGTGAAAAGTGGGAAGTAGGCAGTAAAATGTAATTTATGTAATATCTACATTTTATGTACGAGATGCTTTATGAAAGAAGATGTGGTAAAATGTATGACATTTCTTATTCTTTCTTAAAATACAGACGCGTACAGTATGTCATCTGAAAAATATATATTTTATTTTCAAGATATTATTTCAATTATATTTATGCAATATTAGTTAACGTGGCTTTAAAAAATATAGTAAGGAAAATATATATTAATCCATACATAGCAAAAGAATCTATTTCATTTGAAACCATAAGTTTTCAGCGTCAATTAAGGTATATGAAACGAATAAAATCTCTCACCACGCAATTTGTTTATAACTTTTATTATTCTATCTTAATGTAAAATGCTTCATATTTTATAGTTATTAGTATTAAATACTCTACAATGGATTAAATTTCTTACACTAATCAAAATAATAAATTATTTCTACAAAATGTGCCTATCAATTCAAATAGATATTTTTCAATAATAGCGCATTATTATTAATATCAAGATGAGAGATTTATATATTTATTTTTTATGATAAACTTTATATATTTACAATAAACAGTACACGTGTCTTAGACTTTTATAGAAGGAAGTGTTACTTTAAATAATATAAAAGAGTAAGAATGCACATTTTCATATAAAATTCTTTTTTGATAAATTATATTCTTTCTAACATATAAGTAGCACTAAATAATTTTCTGCAATTGTAAAGAATTGCATATGAATCATTTGCATAAATCGTCTAAAAATGAGCATAAAGAAGCGATATATTATTTTTTGTAACAAATGCATTATATAATATGAATTTATAGCCTAAAAATTTAAATTTACTCTTACGGGATTTTAATTATTTTTATAAAAACAAATATATATATATATATATATATATATATATATATATATATATATATATATATATATATATATATATATATATATATATATATATATATATATATATATATATATATATATATATATATATATATATATATATATATATATATATATATAAGATTAAAATTACATTTAAAATCTATAATCTATTTAAACTTTATAATGGAGAAATGTTTTAAATTAATTATTAGTTTGAGTAACTACAGAGTTCATTTATTAGAAATTTTTGGCATGGAAAATATTCCAAACTTTTAAGGTAAACTGGCTAGTAAAATATTAAACAACGATATGGGATTTCACCACGACACATGGGTGATTTGAGAGAATTCAAATGTTGTTTTCCGTTTGCTTTCTTCCTTTTATATTTGACTTGTATTGTATAAGCACGTTTGTAATGAAGTTCTGGTACTGGTAAAGAGATTATTTTATTTTACTGCGTCTGGACAAAATGGGTTTGTCCCTTGACAGACACTGGTTTTGGATTGCAAAAGATAAGACTCTCTTGTTTTTCGTAAATAGTTATTCTGACATGCTTACACTACGTTTTTTCTAGTAATAAATGTATGTACAAAATTAAAAAAATTGTTGATTAATTAAATTTTTTGAAATAATAATGTATGAAAATAGTTATGGTAACTAAAATAGATTCTATGTATTTTAATTTTTTATTAATATTTCAAATTTGATAAATTATAGCTATTGTGCTTTAAATGAAATAGTCTAAATGCGATTTATTTATATTTTATTATTATAGAATGCAAGTAGAATAATTTAATAATAATTATTTTTTATTTTATAAGATAATAATATTTTTTGAAGATAGCTTGGATAAAACTTTTTGAATGGAAACATATTGTATGCCAGTTTTGCAACTGATATTAAATAAATATTTCTCGATAAATTTTTAATTTAATCTTTTTAGGATATTTTAATTTATTTTATATATGATGTTACATATTTCATTTACATGTTATTATACTTTAAGTAATCTTTTCAAGAATGAATATATATTTAAAATAACTTTGATTTTTTTTTATATGATGGTGTTATTTAAGTTTTTAATAGCAATGTCAGATATTAAAATAAATTTAAATACTTGTCAATAGATATCTCACTGATAAACTTAAATATAAACATGAAGTATGTAATATATGCCCACACTATGATAGTAGAATAAAAAAAATCAAGGCTACATATTGCGTACTCGTTGCTTACTTTATTTTACTTTTGCTATTTTTTGATATAAAATCGTCAAATTAAAAAGACAAAATAAACTGTGAAGATACATTGATTATTTAAAAAATAACTTTGCTCCATAACAACTAAATAAATAATTAATTACTATTAAGTATACCTTTTGTAATATTTTTAATATTATCATAAAATTTATAACAAAATCAAGAAGTTAAAATGTTTTGTTATAAAATTGAATTTTAGATTTCCATATATGCATCTACGTATGTAATACACCATTATGAATAAAGTATCGTGCGACTAGATAATGTGAGACAATTTATTGCCAAAATTGTTTGAGACAAAACTATGAAGCTGAGAAATTTCAACTAGTAACCAATTTACTTCCAACCTTACAAATATGTGAAAAAAAAAGTTGCAAGTGTTGCAAAACTTTAAAATAAAAAAAAAGGAAACCATTTTTACTTTTAGGCCATTAAAAGTATTTATATAATATTATTTTTCATTCTAGTCGCCTTGACATATAAATCTTTTTAAAAAATCAGACATTAAATATTCTATTTCAGAAATATTTGACAATTAATTTATATGCGTATGCATTCTTTAAATTTTCGAAAGTCTTCTACATGAACAATAATATTTTATATAGATAAGTAACACTCAAAATGTTCTTAAAAAGAATTTTTTTTTCTGTGCCTAGATTATTTTACAAAATGAAAAATCTAAATCTCTACAAATATGCGAATGAAAATTTCGAATACTTCTAGGCAATATGTTATCATCAATATACATTAATTCATACTCTTCTCAATTCACTATAATTTGTACCTTAAGAAAAATAGGGAATGGTTATAATGTTCTTAATCATGTTGTTTGCAACATTATTTAAAAAAAACTGTAATGCTGTCAAGAACTTTAAAATCCTCTTCAAAATTCTATAATTTTCTTAGATTGTACATATTACATAAAGTGCTTTTCTTTCCTTAAAATTATATCATCTATTTCTCTTTTATTAAAATTTATTGTGATTTCCATTTTTTGATTTCTTACTTGAAGTATTGTGTGTGTGTGTGTTTGACGTGTAACATATTCCCCCAACTTCTTCGCATTTTTATATGATTTAATTTCATATAAATTAATTCTAAATCAAAATTAGTAACGGAAACAAATGTGAATGCACTTTAACACAAGTTTATAAATTTTGAATTACTCAAAACAGGTAAGATTATTTCTTTTTTAGAGCTTTTTGAAACCAGAAGATTTTTCAAGAAAGGTATGTAATATAACGTTAGTAGATTGTCATAGAATAATTGAAAAATGGATCAACAATTAACATTTAGAATGATAAAATTTTGATAAGGTAATTTTTGATAAATCCATGAGTCTTTTATTTAGTAACATTCGATTCATTTAATAGATCGATTAGAATTTTTACCGATTAGATCGATTAGAATTTTTACCAAATGTTTTATACCAAACCTGTTATAAATATATTACTATTAAATAGACATGAATTATGGTTTTTCACACATGGCTTAACATAGAATTTTAATATCATTTAGTTCCTTTAATTCCTAGCCTTGTTTCATATTTATTAACTTAATAACCTTCTTCAATGATGCTATACGGTATTTACAGTATTTTACAAATAAATATATGACCTCTGCTGATATGGATTCTTTGCCACGACGCCACGTTGCCCAGACGAGGAGAAAAAGTTTGGTTGAACTTATAAATTTATCCAAAGCTTTAACTTTCCAAATGACGTCAAAGTGGGTCTTAAAATAGTTCAAATTCTATGTCCATTACGTGTATGAAGCTTGGCAGGCAAACATTGATTTCACTGCCCAAAGAAACACTTGGGTGAGTTTCTACATTGCTCCATTCTGTTTACTAGATTTTGGAGTTTTTAAATTCAAAAACATTGTCTTTATCTTATTTTTAGACATTTATATTTTATCCATTTTTAACCCTTTAAGTTACTTTTTAAAATATTGCTGTTTGTAATTTAAATCTGTTTTCTTCTATAATTTAATAATCTAATTTCAATACCACATTAATGGGTTGTATTTCAGCTTACTTAACTTTTATCTAACTTAACTTATTTGGAATTTTTTTCCTATTATGCTTGCATATTTTTTCTATAAATAGCATTACTTTTTAATAATACATTTGTTTGGAAATTTTCTTTAATCTCTGTTAGATATAAGACAAAACGTGAAAAGTCTTAGAATTTAAAAATGCCTTTATTAATATTCAATTAAATAAGATTAATAAATTAATAACAACTATTAATTGTAATATGTGTTTATTACTTGAAATATCTTTATTTTTAACTTACAATATATAAATATATATATATATATATATATATATGTATATATACATATATATATATATATATATATATATATACATAATATAATATAATATAATATAATATAGATTACAATCATTTGGATGCTATGTTTTTTTAATTAATTTAATTAACGAGACTTACATACTTGCGCAGTTTTTCTGAATTAACTGTAACTTCAAAATTTTTATATTAATTTCGTTCAATTAATTCGTTGAAATCAGTCAACAATTAAACCCTCAATACTAGTCTGCATTGTTTGCGTGAAATAGAAGTAAATGGACTTTCAAGGTTTTGATTGTTAGCATGACTTTGACGAGAAAAAATGTTTTTACTCTTTGAAAAGCAAAGGACCCCATGTCTTACCATAGACATTTTTTCAAAACGTGATGTGTTTTTGCATGCACGTTCTTTCATGTAGGTGCTTGGGAATTTTCACAAATTTCTTTCTTTCTTTTTTTTGCAGCATGTGAATGTGTGCTAATATCAAAAAAAAAAAAAAAAAAAAGACCTGTAAGAAGAAAATCCAGGAGGCTGTTCATTACATTATGTCAAAGATTTTCTTTAAATTTTACCAGTCTGTTTTTGATAAATTTGCTCAATGGTTAAGGAAAACTAATAACGTTCCTCACAGATGCCGTTTAGGGACGTGATTAGTATCCAAATATTATTAGAATATATATTATGATTTGTAGAAATACTGGTTTATTAGCTATTTTATGTAACTAAATGGCATGGTATAATTTTTTTTTATCTTAGAACCAGAGGAAAAATATTTTTATTTGTAATAATAAGTTTTTCATTTTAAATAAAGAAATATAGGGAAAGATTCGTACTCACATGGATTTAGCGGTTAATCTTATAAATAGTAAAATGTTTATGCATGAAATTATTATTATTAAAATTTATTATCATTAAAAAACGTATATTTTGCTTGCCATTTATTTCTACTTTAAGTTGGATTATTCATTACCATATTTATTAAAATTCTGATATTATAATATTAATAAAAATTTCTTATAATATTAAAAATCTCTAAGTAATGAATTTTTCAAATCCCCTCATAGATTATTATTAGCAAACGTATTTGTAATTATGATTTTCTTCAAAGATATCTTCTCAGAAACTGATTAATATTTTTTTTTTTTTTTAAAAAAAAAAAAAAAAAAAAAAAAAAGCAAATAAACTATAAACGTTTGGAGGAAATATATAAATAAGCAAAACATTTTAATTCAAAATTAACCAATAATGTTAAAAATATAATACATAATAACTTAATTTCACTTATAATTAGCAATATTTAGATATAGTTGAACAAAAAATATATTATTCAAATATTTGTTAATTTTAAAAACTTAAAAAAAATTATAATATTACTTTGAATTATATAAGTAATACAAATTAACAAATTTCATTACTATATTTAACATAAAACAGTGTTTCATACAGAAACAATTGCTTAATATAAACGTAAGATCTCTCATACATTCTAATAAATGAACATCAATAAAATGGAATAAACTCAAAGCGACATAAATTTAGCTATACATCAGTTTCAAACCTAGATAAAGTGAAATAAAGATTTTTATATGAAAGATTTTCTTAATTAAGCCTTATATTTGTACCAAAATCTGAGGTAACTTGAAGGTGAATCTTAAAGACATAATTTTATTCTAATCTAACTTTTTTGGTGAGATTCAGTTATCGTATGTATGATTATACTGATTATACTCATTACTAGAACTAGCTCAAATAATTGTAGGATTAATTCAATTATTGTGAAGAAATCACATATTATCTTTCATAATTATTTTTCTAAATGCTAATTAAAATGTATTTCTCCCACTCATTTTGGTAATCCATCACTATTAACGTTTATTTCGAGTAAATAAAGTTGTTAGCCTGTTTTTTTTTTAAAAAAAAAAAACCCCACCAAACTATGCCTTTTAGCATGAAAATTCGTAAAATATTTTTTTTAAAAAATAATAAGAATATATATGATTTATAAAGTTAGAAATTGTATTAATTAGAAGAACAAAAAATATGAATTCTTTGTTAAATTATTATTTAAAGAACGCTGTATTTTATTTTTAACTGAAACAAATTCAAAGTCAATTGATTACAAACTTGTTTCACTTCAATCTACGTAATCTATTAAAAATATTTTCTTTACAAATAAATTTTCTTTTTGTTAAGAAAAAAGTTTTTTTTATCAAATGAACATCAATACCATCAAAAATATTATGAAAATAATAAATAAATCACTGTCAAAATACTCTTTAAAGTACTAAAAATTTTCCTTAAAATAAAACGTTTTATTTATTTATTTATTTTTTGAAAATATTGCTTATATATTGAAAATATTTATATATTGAAAATATTGTTATAATATACAAAGGATTACGATGTCAATGGGAGCTCATATTTAAAAATAGTTTTCTTCAGTTTTCAAAATAAAATCTTCAAATAATAAATTATCCTAATAGCAAAAACATTATTTAACAAATTTAAATTTGAAGGAAATTTATAAAATGTACTTTGATGGTATGTTTTAAGTAATGTTTTTTTGATATTTTAAAATCAGAATAAGGCTTAAAATAATAAATTTTTCTTTGCATTATTATTTCAACTATGCTAAAAACGAAACTTATTTTGATTTCAATTATTTTTTTCATTTAGTATTGGATAAAATTAATTTAAATAGAATATTTATGATCTTGTTACGAAACAAATTACTGATATACAATGATTGTAATAGAAAATATTTACATTTAGAGTTTTTTCGTGGAAAAAAGTTTTCACTGAAGTAAATGTTTATTTTTCATCTCCTTTCTTATAGATTGTGTGAAATATGATGCATATTTTAAAATATACTTTAATTATTAAAGCCCTAATGTTCAAATATTTAAAAACAGTGTTTGATGTTAAAAAAGTCAAAAAATAATTTTCTGATTAAATTTTATCTAACCTTCTTGCATAAAAAGTAGCTTAAAGAAAACGTATAGAATTTAACAAAAAAAAAAAAAAAAAAAAAAAAAAGGGAAGTAAATTGTGTTTATGAAGATAAAAATTTCACTATCCTCGTATTTATGATCAACCAACTTATTTTTTTTATGGAAAGCCAGTTTTTAAGATAAGTATCAGCAATAATATTGGTGACCAGTGAAGGATTTTCTATTTAATTTCTTCTTGATAAAGAACGCTATTATAAAAATTATAACTTAAGATGACATTGAATCCTTCTTAATTGATTAAAGAAATATAACCAATGCTATATTAGTTAATATAGATCCTATATGTAAATAGTAATATAAAACCCTGACTCCTGAGCTTTGGGTTCTGGGTACGAATCCCGGTTCGGGCATGGATGTTCTCTCTTTGGATGCCTTCTCTGTTCTCTCTGTGTTCTCTGTCTTCATTTCTGTGCTTATGTAGAAATATGGCCCAACCTAGAAACGGGTTTGTGGTGGCATAGTGCGGGCAACGTTACTGGCCTCCGTGACTTGGTTCACAGGTCCCTATGGGTAACGACAAA
The DNA here is from genome assembly GCA_030067965.1 of Latrodectus elegans. Lineage (NCBI taxonomy): Eukaryota > Metazoa > Arthropoda > Arachnida > Araneae > Theridiidae > Latrodectus > Latrodectus elegans. Next base: position 65,295,286 of record CM057821.1, on the reverse strand, counting down.
TGAATAGTAGTTTCTGGCCTTGTTGTGGCATAGGGTTTATCACCCAAATCCCCGCTGTTGGAAAAAATATTAGTTAACATTTATTTCAGAGATTGACACTGTGATTGTTGTTCTATAATTTAGTGTATCCCTCAGCTGTGCTCATCAATTTGGCACCATATTGTAAGAGATATTGATTTATTTCTGTTAACTGTATCGTGTTTTCAATGCCACCTTGTTTCTTCAAACATGCAAGAAAACAAGCTTGAATCGATCATGGAAAAAAAATCGATTATTTTAACCAAAGGTTACTCTAAGGTATATTTCTCCAATGCGATTGAAATAATTAATTTCATTGGAATAATTAATTCTATTATTGATTTTTATCTTCTACTAAGAACATTAATATTTGAAAACAATTCGGCTTCAGATTTCTCTTTAATGTATTCCATTTTAGATCAGGTTTCCTCTCTTCGTAGAGGCATATTCAAAATGACCAACATAAAAAATTAGAAATATCTTTTAACCACAAATCCTCTAAATTAATTTGTAAATTTTAGTAACATTTCTTTATCGATAAATATATGATTGAAAACTATGAGGAAACCTAATAACAGATTCTGATTTTTATTAATTATTTAAAAAATAAACTTTACAAAAGATGACGAATATTATTGTGACTAATATGCACACAAAAATCGTATATAATATCCATTTATTTAAGTCCTACCATCTGATACTCTTTCTTTTTGCTTTGATTCTCAATAAGATACTTATACAATTATACAATAATGGTCTCAAAAACTAAGTGATTATTTTTTACGAATCTTACTTATAGTTTGTGCGTTGTTAATATTAAAACTAGAAATATAAGAAAAATAAAATATTTAATATTAAAATTTAATTATCAATCGTCATATCATCATACAATTTACAGTACAAATGTACTAATTTTATTAAATGTCTTCTTTATTTTCTCTTGACATGCATATAATTTTCATATTCTATTTTGTTAAACTATTAAATGTGGCTTACTTATTATAAATGAAACAACAACAAGAATCGCAAGAAACATTAAATGCATAGACATAAGTGAATACAGCATAAAATCATGCACATTAACCATTATATAAGTCTTTAGAAATATTTGGTGTGTTTCTAAGAATATACACGTACTTTAGTAAAATAAGCATGCACAAATCATAAAAAAATACATAAATAAATTATATTAATATAAATAATGGCTTTTTAAATTTGTATTTATTCAGGCTTTAAAAAATTTTGAAAACATAGTCGTAGAACAACTGGTATTAAAAATTTAAATTTATAAATTATATTCACATAAAATAATCTGCTGAATAAAGAATTCTTACCAGCCAAGTTATTTAAATTTCGCAACATCAGTCTCATTTTGCTGATTAAAGTAATTTAAGTAGTAGCGAAAATAAGCTTAAGTCTTTGAGAGTAGGCGAGTTAATTATAAAGGAATATTAAATAATCTGAATGTTTGCGTTCCGTGGAAAACATTAATTAATGAACAAAGATACAATATGTATATAATTTAACATTAAGTTATTTCTCTCGTTTCAAATTTTTTCATAACAGGATAGAGGATACCTATATTTTGATTATATTAGCAAGTATTTTTTCAGCTTTAGTGAGTAAAATATTTAATAATATTCGGATTTTAAAATTTATTGTATAATGCTACTTGTATATACGAGTACAATAATATTTACTTTGAAATTACTACTTAATGAATTCATGAATACTTTAAACTTTAGGTAAACGAGAAACATTCACTGAAAAAATTACTTTTTAAATTCAGTTGTATATTATTTTTTATGTTTCGCAGTAAATTCTAAATTTACACACACACACACACACACACACACACACACACACACACACACACACACACACACACACACACACACACACACACACACACACACACACACACACACACACACAGGCACACACACAGGCACGCACGCACACACACACACACAGGCACACACACACACACACACACACACACAGGCACACACACAGGCACGCACGCACGCACACACACACACACACACACAGGCACGCACACACGCACACACACAGATATATATATAATTGTATATATATATTATAATTTTTGAATATTATTAAATATTTATGTATAAATTTAAATATACCAATATTTTTACTTCGAATGCGAGAAACAATAAGAATGAGAGCTTATTTAGACATTAATGGGGCCAAATATATTTATGCTGACAAACTTCATAATTAACTTTATGCATTTCTATTTTACGTATATGGCATTTCAATACAATTTTCAAGATATGTTCTTAGATTGAAAAGACATGAGTTAGTACATACAAAGAATTCCAGTTGCAAAAGTCCCAAACGTATCACAAACTATATGGCTGAAAGAAAAGGTAACTAAAGTAGTCACAAGAATATAAAATAAATGTTAGAAACCAACTAGTCATGATAAAATAGTAATATTTTCTATGTATTATACTACAGGGAATGAAGAGACAAACTTAGGCGTCAGTTTTGCTACAGTAAACAAAAAATTAAGGAAGGAAATTTCTACTCAAATAGTTTTTAGATCTAGAGAAACCAGTGTCTTAAAAGAAATTTTACTATAAATTTTGAAGCTATTGTATGAAAATTATAATCAGAAATAATTAATAAAATTATTATATGTTTTAACCGAAATTTATTTCCAATGAAATATGTAAATGTGAATTTTAAATTCATCAAACTATTATTAAACGTCTTCACAAGAACCCAACAAATCGTCATAAAAATTTGAGGTAGCAGAATTACTTAATTTTTAGTTAAATATCCTCTTGACAATGCTATGTGTACCTGGTTTATTATTATGAAGATATAATAGCTAATTAGAACAGAATTTTTATAAATATATGGCAAATAATGATGTTTAATATAACTCTTAGCTTAATGAAAAATAAAAATAAAGTACTGAGTTTTAATAATAAATATTATTTAAAAATGTATGATCCTTTTAAATCTGCCTTTCTTTGTACTGAGATCAACCAGGAAATAGTCAAATTTACTCCAGACATGTTCAAATCTTTAGCTAATAAATTTATAATTTTTAATCTTTGGAGCAACAGATATTTAAGTACTTTCCTCTAAAAAATGGTGTTTCCAAGAAATCTATAAAAGAAAACTTCAGCTGTGTTACATTAATTACTATGTATCACTATTGGACAGAGTTATATAGATTTCGAGCTAATCTTATTTTTATATTTTTCAATCAAACAACTTGAAAGTTGATTGTATATTAAACAAGTATATTGTTAGATGTGTAGATCATAAAATTTTGAACAGCACATTCGCTCCAAAATATCTTTTTCTGTTTATTGGTAGATTGCTGTCAATTTTATATCCGAATCTATAGCTAACAATTCAGTTCATCCAATTTTCTTCTAAAATATTCAAGGCAGAGGATCATGAAAAAAAAATAATAACAAAATTCTATTAGGGTTACATAGATAGTTGGTAACATCATTAAAGAAATAACCAAGATAATAATTATTCAGGCAGGAAACTATAAGCATTTGCTGAAACTTCATTTATAAAATGAAATATACAAGATTTTTTACTAATGCATTTTTCATGGGCTAGTTTACATCTTTATAATTTTATGAATTACTAAACAGCAAGTAGTATCAAACATTCCGTATAGAAATTAAATCATAGTTCGAAAAACTCATTAGAATATTGCTGTTGTTTTCGTGTGACAGCTAGGCTGGCAAATCGGGGTACGCTGCTCCGCTTTTCCAACTGAACCGTATTTAGTGTGGAGCCAGACTTCTTCAGCACGCGCACATGCCATAGGGATCCGTTTATAGGGTAGGCAACCATTCACACCTCATTCTCACAAGGAAAGGACAAAGAAAGGATAGATCGAGAGAGAAAGTATATCCATGCCTAAACCGGGATTCGAACCCAGGACCTCCCTCTCTGTAGTCAGACACGCTGACCTCTAGACAAGTTGGCCGGCAACTCTTTAGATTAAATCGGAATATTAAAATTATGAATGTATGTAAATTACTTTATGTTATTAACTTTAAAGCAATTAGAGTTATAAGAACTACAAACATATATACAAAAAAAATTCCTAGGCTAATTGTGATAATCGCCTAATTATCTTATTGTGATGTTGCAAGTAATTTTATTACAATAAATAACAGTTATTTTGTGGCTATCAAAGTACTGGAAATACATATAAATGACAGTGGTATAAGCATTAAAATTCAAAGCAACTATATTCTTAATATAAAAAATATACAACTCACGCTAGTCTGCAGTACTTTTAATAAAGTTGTATACGACTTAGATTTTTACAAAATCTTAAAATATTAGATCTAACGGGTTTTAAAGAAGAAAAATAGAGGCAGCTCGTCGCAAAAAACAGCCTCCAGCTGAAGGAAATATCTTAGCCAGAAGCCTCTTTTGTATATGTACACTTTCTAAAGTGATAGCGACATAGGCACAGAATGGAAAGATGTGTCCTACAAAGCAACAATATTGAACAAAAGTTAAATTAAGGGAAAAGACAGGCAGGTCTTAATGCTAACTGTAACCGACTTGAAGTTCAAGAATCACTTGGATTTCTTAGAACATACATGGCAAAACAATGATTCCCAGCCCAATGTAACATAAGGATAAACATTCACATTAGGGCTGGAATTGCAAACCTGTTGGTTCATTAGATTAGGACATTAAGTGTATTTGAAAGTATTGTGGTCGGCCATTGAGCTGTTATCATGGGTGCAATGGTCTGGAGAAAATTTCCTTTCCCTTCAGATCAATGTCCAAATTAAAGGTGTGGTTCCTCTGGTGGTGCCATCTATCGGAGGATTTATAAACAGCAGATGTACATTCACCTTCATGAAGCTTTGATTTAAACGAAAGACGCTTTCTGTTGACTGAAATTCACATAGTCGAGGGATAGCGAACTTAGGTTGTCAGCGTGTCATAAGCAACTATAGTAACGAAACTTAATATTAAAGAAATAATAAAAAATTGGCACTTAATGCAAGTATGTCTCCTGAAACTAAAGAAAATGTGTAAAATATTCTTCTAAGCACTACAAATCATTCGTATAGTTTAATTTCGAGGTAAATTCAAGTTGTATTTAAAATTAAAATATAACTTGTACCATATGAAAATAAGATTTCTTACAAAGTAAAGTTTTTGAAAAAAAAAATCAACTCTAAAATTTAAAATAAAATTTGGGATTGCATTAAATTGAATTATATTCATAAAAATCTAGTAAATATCAAGAAAACAATTTCTAAATTTAAACTTAAAATATAAATAAATATGTTTGAAGATCGTGTCTAAATATATTTTTGATTTATTTCATTACCATACATATTGCTCGTAAAATTCAGAAATTGAATTTTATGGATAAAATGTGACATTTATTCGGAAAAGTTCAAAACTGCTATAGAAGACATATTTTTATCTTACGTGTCGCAGTTAATTTTCTCTAGAAATTCTTAAATTTATAAGACATCGCTCTAAATGTATCAATACTACAGAAACTATTTAGAAATCTTGTACATGATCGATAGTTTTCAAATATTTTTATCTAAAGAAACGCAATGGAAAATATATTTTATTTCATAGAAGCAAAATACTTCTTCCAACGTGGGACACATATATAAAACTTTTAAAATTCCAAAAATTATCACTGCGTTTTTGGAATTTAGTTCTATTTGTATATATCTTATATTATTGCTCTTTATTGAAGAACTTATATATTCGCTCTTTTATATTTTCTATAATATAATTAAATATTTATATTTATGTCTTTTATAATATAATTTTTAAATTTTACAAATTTATATTTTATAAATTCCTTTTTAACATATTTCACGATGGTTGAATATTTAATTTTTTCTCTTTTCTTACTTCTTGTGAATATTCCTTTTTGCAATCTAAGTAAACATATAATTATTTGAATTTAATGCAGTGTTGGCATCGAACTGATTCAAGACACCCTAAGGGGACTTCTTATCTAATTTGTTCGCAAACGATTTTTTGGAAAAAAAATTCTAATGGTCCCAAGCATCAAAAAAAAAAAAAAAAAAAAAAAAAATTTTTGTGCCTTTTTCAAGTCTTTTAGAAAATTGATGAGACTTGTGTTAATATATGTAATTGTTATTATATCTAAATATTCATATTATTTGAATGATATTATCTATTATTTGTTTGTTACTATTTGAATGTTATTATTTGAAATTTACATTTATTTTAGATTTTAAGATAAGTAAGCCTCCACCAAACTGAGATATTTTTCTTATTTTATTGTAGGTCTTAAGCTAATACTAATGCAATTAATTAGAAATGTTTCTGCCAAAACAATTAAATATAGTAAATATTTTTGTAATATTTATAACTTTTTGAGAACAATTGTTACACATTTGTCTGGTTAAGCACTTTTATTTAAAAATTGTGAGATACAATTCTTTTTTATGATTTCAGAAAGTCATTTTTTGAGTTATCTTTAAAAAAGTATTCCAAATTCTATTCACGCGATAAGATATATCTTTACTCAAAAGAAATAACAACTTCCATTTTCAGCCTAAAGCAATATAAATATTGGAAAGCTTACATACATGTATTTCTATTATCTCTGTATAGAAAATAAAATTATTATTTCGACATGATATTTTTCTCAATATTATATTTTTACCATAGATACAAATGAAAATGTTTTTCGTAGAAATTCATTTCACATAATTTATTGTTTTATAAGATTACAAATTTCAGTATTTTCTTCTTAATATATTATTGGATTCTTTTAGTTTTATTCATTAATTCATTAATTTATTTATTGTCAATGCCAGCAAAATATGTGCACAAAAAGCAAATGAGTATCCAGAAGAATTTTAAGAATTTTTAATGAGATTCCACTAATTATGTAACAAATTATAAGTTTTTTTAATCAACTTATCAGAAAATTGCACAAAATTATATTGTCTTGACACAAAAAAATAAAACTTTAATCTGGAACAAAATGAAATATTTTTATTTTATTCCTAAGCTGATTTACCATAGTTATTTTTTTTTGTAGCAGAAAGTAGCAAGTTGGAGCTACATTTACTTAAATAACAGATTTCAGGTCGGATTATATAACTTTATAATATATTTCCTATGAATTTTTGTAAATTTTTAAACAATAACATCAAATTAAAAAGTGAAACTTCTTTTTATGGCACAACACACAATGTGGGCTTTAGCTTACTGCACAATATACTTCCAGAAAATTCCGTAATTCCGTCCCTGAATTCAATCCTCCAGTTGGAGATCTTAGAAATTCATCAAGTCACATTTTCATGGTATATCTCTTGGCCTATTTCACATGGAATTCAAATGCAAGATCTTTTTGCCTCAGTTATTAAATGGTCTCTCATTTTGCTGGAGAAATTAATATCTTAGTGCTTTGATAAATCTAATTGGAGAAGATACCGTATAATTCAAGATGGCAAATTCTGAATTTTTTGGCGATGAATTTATGTTGCCAAGATGAAGTATTAGGACGTGTGTCATGATGTAAATAATAAAGTTGTCAAAATAGACAATTCTGCATAATTCTTGTAGGTTTACAAATGAATGATGTAATAAAACTAGGTTATCAAATGCATAAGAAATTCCGCCAAAAAATCAAACTTATTATTTGGCATCTTGAATTATACGACATCTGTACCATCTAATTATATTTTTATGAATGATAAGAGCTTTAATTTATCATTCATTCTAGTTCAATTGCAACATTTAAGTGCAGATAATTTGATTTCTTTTTTTATTAATAATAACTAAAATGTAATTGAATACCTTTATTTGTCCTTTAATAAAATGCAATTTTATGTTTGTATATTTAAAAGTGTGTTAAATATTTAATACTTTAAAGTGTGGCTCTGTAACTAGATCTGCATTATTTAAATTGATGTTGCTGTTTATAAATTAAATAGTATGTAAACTGAAATGTGTGATGAACATTTTGGTAATATTAATGTAAGAATAATTTTCAGTACATTAATTTAAGAGTAATATTTTATACCATTTTTAAGGCTTACTGTCATGTTCAAATACAACTAGTTAAAGTACTTATAAAAACTTGGGGGTTGCATTTTATCAATAATAACCCTTTTTATAGAGATACTTTTGAATAGGAAATCTCGAAAAATGTACGTTAAAGATTAAAACTCAATTTTATTGAGTAGAATGATTCTAACTAGAATAATCTCAATGCACTGCTAAGATAAGTTTATTAATAAATATATATTTTTCAAATTTTATATATCATGAGAAACAAAATTTTTAAATAATGATCTCAATGATTCTTATGAAAAAAAAAGAGCTTTGATTTATGACGGAAATAACTTTACCTAATTTTTCAAATCACCGAAATATGTTGCTTAAATAGAACAGCTGTTTTAATATGAAAAAATAATTAATGGTTAGCTTCTTTGAAGGTGTCACTAATTTTTGTTCTTTAAGTATTGGAAATTGGAAAATTTTTCGACAAAAGTTGCTTATTTGTCGTAAGAAAAACATTAAGCCATTTTAGAATTACAATTTTTTTAAATTATATTATTCATTGTGTGTGAAATTTTATTAACTTCAAGGAAAAATATTTACTTAAATTAACAATATTAATAGCGTAATGCTTAACTAACATTAAAATATCACCATTGTATATTGCTGAAAACTTTGTTATTGTTTATTCATTTCAGCATATTATTTGATTATTTAAATAACACTGTTGTAGATCTTTAGTAATTATTATAATTAAAAAAAGGTTTTAGAAAGCATGTTTTATTAAAATCATATATTATAGTATTACTTAATTCAAAGTATTGTAAATGTGGCCTTAAGAATAAAAATTTGTTAAAAATGCAATTTATACTGTAGGGTAAATATAACCTAAAAATGCATTCATTTTACAGTTCCAATAAATTAAAAACATCACATTTAAAACTTACTGAAAAAATATTTTCAGAAGTTTTCTTCATGTTTTTTCATTCTTTAATTTTTTTTTATCATTTTTGTTAAAAAACACGGGATTTTATATATTTTAGCTTCATCAAAAACCTAAACCTAGTTGATACACTTTTAGAATTCATTTTTCAAGCAACGGCACAAAGATCTTAAACTAGTGAAATTTCCGATAGAGGGCATCTACGCTCGCTTTAACCAGCCAATAAGAATACAGAAAAGTAAAAATATTGATCCACTGAACAGCTAAGTTTTAGATGAAGCACAAAGCTATTTTCCACAGTCTCTTCTTCTCTCCAGCACGGACCCTTTTCTTCTCTGGGGTGTTTTGTGGACAAATTACTTCAAAAACATTCACGGTTGCTAATCAAAATTTTTTGTCAGCTGGACATTTCATATTAATTGCAATAAATCTTGTGGCAGAAAAATTCATAAATTGAAGCATAAATTACTTAACGTCATATTATTTCATATAATATTTAATTTTACTTTATTACTAATAACTTTTTTTAAAACAAACAAACTTACAAAATTTATTATTTTGAATTATTTCATTAATTTTTTTGAAAAAAAATATTGTTCGTTTTTATAAACATAAATTAACATAATCTAAAGTTTTAAAAAAGTAAACTTAGTAAACATATTTTCTTATCTTAATTATACGAAAAAATGTAAGTAAGTAAAATTATATGAAATACGAATAACTTGGAATTCTTTATGAGAAAAATATAAAGGTAGCCACTTATATAAATAGCAACATTTGAAATAACTTAAATTGCAATTTAGTTGGTTTTTTTTCATTTCATATCATATATTAACTAAATATGTAGTTCTGAAGTTAATTTTTCATGTTTCCTAATATAAATTAGCTTTTTCTTATTCTGTTTAATTTAAAATCCAAATTAATTCTCCTCGGTATATACATCACCTACTAATATAGCTCTTGTATATGAAATAAAATGATATTTTAAGCTAAATAAACAGCAGACATTTTAAGATGGAGGATGAGAATGCAACAGATTATATTGTACATTTTGAATTGGAAAAACATCAAATTGAGGATCATATAATATTTGATTCTGAAAATATTCCTACGAACGAAATAGAATGCAACAATTATAACAATAGTCTACTAGAAGGTAAGCCATTTTGCATTTCTTACTAATAGGATATTTTCTGTATTTTATTTAATCAAAAGTTTTTATTATGCTGACAATATTTCTAAGACTGTGAAATAATAAAATTTTATTGGACATGTATTTTTCGGTTTAATTAATGAAAAACTTTATTCCCATAATTTAAAAGTTGATTTTTATGAATGTTTAATTACCTTAAATAATTATCTTAAAATATTAAAATCGTTAACTTGATCGAAAATAAATATGATACAGAACTGAAACATTTTAAAATTTTTTTACGATATCAATTTGATTTTAAGTTATGAACTTTGAGTTAGGATCGATATTAATTATATGTTGGAGAATGAATAACGAACTAAAATTTTATAAATTAAAATTAATAATTTCAAAGGGTAATTTATGACAAATTTTAATTATTTTATACCTAAGCATTTTCTCTCAAATTTTGTAATTTTTTTTTTGAAAGAGTATGTTATCCAATGATAATAATTCTAAACATCAAAACATTATATTTTTATGATGTATAATCTTGTGTATTATATTTTCATACATTTTAATTCTTAAATTTATTTTCCCATGAAAAATACCTAATTATATGAAACAGTTTTTTTATTATATGCTATTGTTGAAATTCATTTAATAGTGACCAATGAAAAATGTAGAACTTTATTTAATATTAATTATAAAAATTATTATATATATATATATATTCACACACACACACACACACGCACGCACGCACGCACGCACGCACACACACACACACACACACACACATATATATATATGCATATATATGCAGAGATGAAAGCAAGATGTAGATAAATAACCATTAATATCGGTATACTGTAAATAACGTATATAAAAGAACTTACATTAAATTTGTGAAACGATTTTAATGTATATGATTCATATTATAGTAAAAATTTGTTTTGTAACACATTCCATTATTGTCATGTAGTCAATTATTTACATAATATATATTGGTGTGAAATTTTAATTTTTTACATATTTTTAGTTTCTAATATTTAAATTTAGTTCATTTATACGCAGAGATAAATTTCATTTGTCATTTATTTATAATATTTTTACTTATTTTTATACATTTTATTCTAAAACTCCATCTAGATAAGGATCACTGATTATTTGATAGTTTAATTAATATGTAAACAAGAGCAAATTTACTGTGATCTGCTGAGCTATGTTCTATTCACATAAGTTCAAAAATAAATTTGACATAAAATTAAAATAATTTGAAAATCATTTTGTATAATGAACACAACTAAAACAATCCGCACCAGGAAAACAACTGCAATAGGCGACCTGTATGACTATAGGAGAAAAGCTCATGAAAACAGTTAGCAAACACCATTACTCGGCAACTATTTTCAACAATGTGGGAACAAGTTTTACTATACCCAGTCATCTTAACAAGTGCGGCACTTTTGTCTCTTGCCTTAATATACTACATGCATTTGAAAGTTGGCTATCAACGCCACCGTTTACAGTGATGCAAGGGACAAAAACCGCACATTTCATTAATGGAGCCATATAATCTTTACGGATAAGATTTATTTCATAATCACAATTGATTAGCACGGCAATTAATTGGGAAAGAATTTGAGACACAGTTTCATCCGAGTAACATCGAGGAAAAAAATCTTTACAGATTTTCTGTAGATTGCACCTTAGTCAGCATCATACTAAATGGTGGATTGAGCTCCACTTTTTCGACAGAGGTTCTTTAAACTGAGATAGGTAAAGTAAGAAGATTTTCATTCCCAATTTGCATCTGAGCTGAAATGATATTGGACCCGACTTAATTTTTAGAGATGACAATGTACGGCCACATCAGTCTTCAGCTGTCCAGCTGCAATAGGAAAGGGAAGATATCATTCAAACAGCTTGGTTAGCGAACATTTATTGTTTCCTTGCTTTTGTAAAATTGTGGTATGATTTGTGGCGACACCTTTGGCACTATAATATTTTCACCTAACAACTGAAACAGATGACGTTTGAGCAATGAGCATTAATTGGGAAAGAATTTCGGAAACAGTTTCATCCGAGTAACATCGAGGAAAAAGACCATTACAGATGTTCTGGAGATTGCACCTTATTCGGCATCATACTAAACGGTGGGTTGAGCTCTTTTTTTCATCGAGGATCTTTAAACAGAGATAGGTAAAGTAAGACCAATTTGCGTCTGAGCTGAAATGACATTGGAGCCGACTTAATTTTTAGAGATGCCAATGTACGGCCACATCAGTCTTCAGCTGTCCAGCTGCTATAGGAAAGGGAAGATATTCAAACAGCTTGGTTAGCAAACACTTATTATTTCATCGCTTTTGTAAAATTGTGGTATGATTTGTGGCGACACCTTTGGCACTATAATACCTTCACTCAACAATTGAAACAGATGATGTTTGAGGAATGAGAATCCTTATCTTAAGAATTATTGCACAATCCAATATATCGAGACGAATCTATATTTGCAGTAAAGAAAAAAGATATTACATACTGAGTAACAACTACATTTTATTCTCCTTGAAGAATAGGCGCAGCCAACTGTAGCAACATTATGAATGCAATAACATCGTTTTCTTTCATTCCCTATTACGCATATTGTATTATGTAATTAACAAAGTTTTCATAATAGTTTCAGTACAAAATACTATCAATCATTTCTGAATTTTATATATCTTAGATGATTTCATACAAGTAACATTAAAAAACACATGTTGCTTAATTTTACATACCAGTATATAGTGCTGCAGAATATAAAAATATTCAAAAGTTAATTTTCCCGTCCTTTCTAATATCACTTCGAAATAAATGTTATCTTTATCATGAATAGTTGAAAATATTATATTTATATATTTTTCCTTATCCTATTGTTAATTTCACATATTTTTCTTTAAGAGTTTAGCGTAAAAGTATCATCATCATTTACCGGATTTTTCCAGTAATAAAGCACCTTTTGCGGCTTTCATAAAATATTAATACAATATGTATATATATATATATATATATATATATATATATTAAGATAAAGGTTTAAAGTTTTCAGTTTAAAGACCTTTAAAAAGTTGGATATTTTATTAAAATGATATTTTATACCCCCAAAGGATAGGGAATAGACTACCCGTCATAAGACTGAGAAATAAATGGTTTCGTGGGCCAAATATAGAAACTTTAGATTGAAAATGAGAAATAAATCTCGATAACCAAAGAAGAAATGTAGGTGTCAGGAAAGTATTTTTTTTGCGTTGAAACTAACAAGAAGGCATTTATTCAATAAGAACGTGATTTTATCAATGTTTTACCTTTCCTTACAGCAAGTCTTTTTTCTTTCTATTGATAGATAGAAAAAGACCAATCACGAAAATCTTTGGTAGAGAATTGCTTTATTATTGACAGGAAATAACTAAAAAACTGTAACTATTTAATTCTTAAAAATGCAATTTCTATTTTCATTTAAATGAATGTAAATATTTCGTTAAAAGTAATAAATATAATTTACTTCTTTTTATAATGTAGTATTATATTTTGATTATTACCAAATTCAACAAATCTTTCCTTATAAAATTTACTTCTTAATAAATATAATTCACTTCTTAATTAATCCTTAATTTCTTATATAATTTACTTCTTTTTATAATGTAGTATAATATTTTGATTATTACCAAATTCAACAAATCCTTTTATTATATTAACAATGTGTTTGAAAGAAAACTGTTGCCACAATTTATTGTAGCTTATGTGTCCAAATTTTGATTATAAAACTCATTAGATTATGCTGAAAATTTTCAATATTTTAATACAAAATTCATATAAAAAGGGAAAGTGTAGATTGAAATTATTTTATACTTTGTTACAAATTTGAGAATATAAAATATTTTTTATAATATTATTTATGGTATATTACCTGCATATAGTTAATTTACATAAAAATGCGAGTGGGCAATATACTAGAACAATAGACCTTAATATTAATAATTTCTTGGATACAATACTATGTGAAATGTCAATGTTAATTTTATTATGGGAATATACTCTTGACTTAAAAGGAAATGTATATTAAATCACAATAGAAAAATTGCATCATTTTTATTACAGAAGAGAATGTATATAGTGTTAATTTTTATCAAATATCTGCTAACTCCATCTTTTGAAAGTGAAATTACTTTTATAAACCAATTGCTTTTTTTTGTATGTAAAGTTAATTAATTTTTAATACAATTATTTAATTTTTAACCGAAGACATGATTTAGAAGAATGTATATAGTATGTGCCTCAGATCAATAAGCATCTTCTTTAATAAATTGTTTGAGTTAGAAAGAATTACTTAAGAAATTTTTTTCAGAAAATAATATTATGGCTGTTAAAAAATAAACAGAAAAGTATGATGAGTGCGAAAAATATAACGAGCATTCAAATCTGCCAGTCAGTTTTGAAGTGTCTCCGCTTTTACACAATATTTCTAAAAATTAAATGTATCTAAAATCACAGTAATTGATTATTAAATGAACCTCATTGTAATTGAATTTATTACATACAGGGTTATTTACTAATATATTTTGTTGAGACAAAGATATTTTTTATTCAATTTTGATAGTAAGAGTATAATTATTTCGTAATTTCAATCACCTACCTAAAGTGTTATTAATACAGAAATTTAAAATATGTCAATTGAATTAGCATCTCTACCAATGTATTTTTTTACAAAACACATTCATATATAATTAGATTAATTGAATACATTTCAAGGTTAAACTTGGAAACATATATAGTTTCTATTGAAAATTCATTCATGCCAGTTGTTTCTAGTAGTAATACAGGTGTATAATACTGCGTCAGAAATAATTAATCACAATGTGAAACCATATATAATTCAAACATTTTATTTATTATTTAAATACTGATTAAGAATTATTGAAGATATTTTCTAAAATTAAATTTGTAGGAATTTAAGGGAAACATAAATTTGTCGTTGTTTTTTTTTTTCCCCTCAAAGTTCTTAGATCCCAAACAATGCGATTATTTGTATATAAGTATCCCAATGAGCTTTAATAAATGTAAATATTTGCTTGAAATAAATAAAATTTAATCAAAATGTGAAAAATCTGTAATATTAATTTGTTGACTTGATACACCAGGGATGGATAACTGAAATGAATTCTAGCTCGTCTATTTTAATTTTATCGTGTAAAAGTTCAAATAATACATATGGTGATTTAAGGTAAACAATAGATTTTTATTATCACGCAATTACAAATAAGAAAGTTTAATTTTTCCTAATAAAATGACGAAAAACTGAATAAAATCGTAATTAAGAGAAATATATTTCTGTTTTATTCTAAAGTTGCGAATTGCGATATATTAACAAGCAAATTCTTTGAGAAACAAATTCAGTCAATTTATAGAGATCTCTCAGAGGCATTTTCTCTTCCACTTATTTTAATAGTAAAAGGATTCTTCGAATATTTCACTATTAAAGAAAATGGTTCAATGAAATTGTGCATACAAAATTAAAATGTTGGGAAACTAACAGTAAATAAATCTCTCTTAAAATGAAAAAGAATTAAATAGACGTTTTATTAATGTACTGTTTCACGAGTAAAATGAAATAAATGGGTTTTTGTTAGGAACATGTTTGTTAAATGCAGTAATAAAAATAAAAAATTATAAAAAGATACATTTATAATTTACATGAAAAATTGACTAAAGAATGCTTGATTAAATTTTGTATAACCGATTTTTCCCAAGTTTTAATACACTTATTTCAGTTTCAGGATGTTTTGCTATTAAATCACTGCTTTTCTATAGTAACTTAATGAATGAATGAATCATATTAATAATATTGTTTTTTTAACATAAGGATGTTTTGGTGATTCGCTTAATTATAACAATTACTAGAAATTCGTGGACACTGAAATATTTTGTTTCTTTCATAATTCATCCCATTTATGTTTACCACAGTAAAAAAATCTATTATTGTTATGAATGTTGATATCTTTATCAATTTATTTCATCTGATTATTAATACCAAAAGAATAATTTCCAAGTATTTCAAAAACAAGCATACATAATATTTATCCATCATACATACGTCACCCATGCGTCATTTTATCCGTCATGTAATTTTGAAGATAATATTATAAATTTGAAAAATTTAATGTTATTCGAAATTCCATGATTTGTTGTTTTCTGGAAGCAAGAAAATAAAGAACTAGATATTCTTTAAAATTTAACAACATTTCTTTAAAATAGTAAAAAATTCATGTTTTTACATAAAAAGACAAATGATCACTAGCTTTTTAATATGTGTATTTGAAGTTGAATGAATTTTAATATGGATTTGAAATTAAATTAATTTGACGATTATATTTGCTTAGAGCTTTCATTTAGTTTGCAAAATTTCCACACTATTAAAAAGAGACTGAGTTTATAATTTCCAGAGGTACGACAAATATTTCAGAAATATTTTCCTTTTAGGAAAACTTAGAATAACACACTTGTGACAGCAAACTGATATTTTAAGTCTATCTCTTTTTAGAGTTAAAACTTCTGCTTAGCAAATTTGCATTAAAATTTGCCGAAATCTTATTAAATTTTGAATTTGTCATTGAAATTGTTGAGTTAATATAAAAAATAATAAAATATTTCCTTTTATTTTTATTTGACATGACAGTGTGTATATTAAACATAACAATTTACTCTCACTATCTACATACAAAATAATCTAAAAACTCTACCGGCATTGAGCATGAATATGCATATATATATATATATATATATGTGTGTGTGTGTGTGTGTGTGTGTGTGTGTGTGTGTGTGTGTGTGTAATTTGTTATAAGTATAAACTTGATAATAATTTTTCTACATTTTTGAGAATGCTATAAATATCAATTACACTTAAACTATTTCAAATATATCAAGGATAATCTCTTCACATTTATGTCAAATTACGCACTAATAAAAAAAAACTATTATAAAAAGACAAAATGTGACCTTGACTGCCCCCATAAAAAATTCAAATACCTTTAAGAAAACATTTAAAAAAGGAAATCGAGGAAAAGTGCGAAAGAAAATTAAAACTGTTTTGATTTAAAATATTATCCGTATAAAACTTTTAACAGTTTCGACATTTTTCCTCTGAATCTGAGAAAAGGCTAGAGAATTCGTCTTTTATTGTTGATTAATTTTTCTTTGGTCAGAAGTTTTTCGTTTTAGAAAAAAGGAAGCAATTTGAAGGAAATAAATTGATATTTCTTCAGAACCTTTTTTCCCCTGTTTGTTTTTTTAATATTACTAAATACAATTCTGCAGCTTTTTAACTAAAGTCACTTAATTTTCTGTTGATTTTATTTAAGTGTTTCATTATTCAAAATAAAAAAAATTATTTTAATAATGAAATAATGAAAAAAGTACTTATTTTCATAAAATTAAAGATTATTAAAAGTCACAGTAAAATAAAATTCTGTATTGCTGGGGAGGCTTGATTAGTTAGAGCGTTCATTCCCGTTATCGAATGGTATTGAGCTCACATCCCATTAAACTAAGGATCCGTTATGTTCGATAATGGCTGCTGGGGCATGTAAAATACTATATGGTCGCATTGTCCTCTATGTGAGATGTTCTTCTGAGGTTGGTAGGCCAATTTTAGGTACCTACTTCTTGGTCCCTGCTTGGTTGTTTCTAAATTATGATTAATACATCCTTCGTCCCCTGATAAACGAAGCGGCGTCAATTTCACCTCTTGCGCTACTAACAAGGAGATAAATTATTATAAACCGTCTTACTTTATATTAATAGCAAAAATAACTAGCTTATATACGATAGAACAAAAAGATCCATATTTTATAACATATAAATATCATTCACACACATATTCATACACAAAAACAAAGTGTCAAATAAATTTTTATAAAAACTTAGTTAAATTTAAATTTTCTCTCTCTGTTAATAAAATAAATTCTTTTATGCCATTTTTATAATAAATTAATAATTACTTTCATAAATTTAGAATTAGTTATTTAAGCAATTTTTATAAAAACTATCAGGTATCGTATGATTAAAAGTAAATATAATATATTTTTTAACTTCATAAAAATTTTTATTTATATATTAAGAACACTTTATATAATAAAGCTGTTTTATAAGTGTAAAAATAATACCTGAATAAAAATTATAAACTTAACTGAATGGTTTGTAATGAAATTTAATTTTTAATTTTAAAATTTGGTAACAACGAATAAAATAAAACAATAATTTGAAAACATTAAGGAAAAGTATTTCGAAAATTAAAGTATTTTTAAATATTAGTTTATAATAAATGTGAATTATATTATTTATGATAAACATATTACTTACGTACTCAAGAGAATATTTTTCCTCACTTTATTTATGAAAGACTAATATTTACTTTTCATAATTTTATAATTGGTTTTTTAATATATATCTTCGTTATATATCGTCTGCATAATAACATGCATTAAAATCTAATATATTTTAATGATGTTTCTGATAGTTTAAATGTGCTTAAAGTTATACACAATTTTTTTTAGGCAACAAATATAAAAGTTATATACTCTTCAATATTTTCAAAATGAATTTAGTACAATGATACATTTATTTAAATTTGTAATATTAGCAAAAATATTTTTATTATTAAATAAATTTTCAATATACTGTACTTGATATATATATACGAGGGTTATTTTGAAATTTTTGAGATACGCGCAGACGAGAATTTACGAAATAAAAATAACGGTTTAATTTTAAAATACAAAGTATTTTAACACAGAAGGCAATTTTTTATTAACATACTTCAATTTGTTTAGCGTAGAATAAATTTTAAACATAAGAGAAAATGGAGTTGACGCGAGAACATTTTCTCACTATGACTTTCTATGATTTTGAAGCAGAACTAAATCAAGAAGAATGTGTTCAACGGTTGCAATTAGCATTTGGTGATGAATCTCTAGCTCGTGCTATTGTATTCAGATGGTTTAGAGAATTTAGAAGAGGTCGTCATTTTCTTCAGGATGAAGAACGCACAGGAAGGCCGCCGTCGGCAGTAATCCCAGATAATGTGTCTGCCATACGAAAAATGTTAATGGATGATAATTGCTGAACCTATCAAATGATACAGAAGGAACTTAACGTTGGATCCGCAGCCATACACAAAATCATTCAGGAAGAATTACATATGAAAAAAGTAGTTTACCGTTGGGTTCCCCATAATTTAACTGAGCACCAAAAAGAGGAGCGAGTCAGAATCAGTAAAGAAATTCTGAAATTGCTAAATGATGGTGGCCACCACATCATTTCTAAAATTGTAACAGGTGATGAAACGTACATACCGTTTTTTGACGTTCCAACACATCAAGACAGTATGGGTCTTTGAAGATGATCCCACGCCAACAATGGGGGAAAAACAACGCGCACTGAAAAAAAAGTGATGTATGCTGTTTTCTTCAGAAGTGCGGGATTGGTCAAAGTCATCAAGTTGGAAGGACAGAAGACAGTAGCAGCAAACTGGCTTATCACTAAATGTCTTCCAGAAATTCTACAAGAACTGAATGTTAGGGGAATAATGCTTCACAATGACAATGCATCTTCACATACGCCGGATTAACAGTTGAGTTTCTTAAACAAAAACAAATTAAAGCGAACGAACATCCGACGTATTCACCTGATTTAGCTATGTGTGACTTTTGGTTATTATTTAATCTAAAAAAAAACTTACGTGGACGTCGATTTCAATCAGAAGAAGAGATTGATGTGTCTATAAATGTATTTTCTTCATCTATTCCAAGAAATGAATGGCTTGAGGCATTTAATCTGTGGAAAATTCGTCTATAAAAGTGCATTGATGCTGGAGGAGACTACTTTGAACACACCTAAAATTTTGTAAGTATAAATTTAAAAACCTAGTTGTATCTCAAAAGTTTCCGAGTGACCCTCGTATATATATATATATAAATATATATATATATATATAAATATATATATATATATATTATGTATATATATAATCAACTTATATACTTTTGTAAATTTAATGAAAAATATAAGAAGGATTTTATAAATGTTCGTTATTAAAAAACAGAAATAACTCATTTTAAGACTGATTATAAATATTTTTTATTCATATCTAGAAAACAAAAGTGTTTGTTTTAAAAAATAATGTCACTTGATTTCATTTTAACTTATTTTTACTACATTTAACGAAGTTCTTTGCTAGTTTGTGAGTTAAAAAGTATCTTAAAAAGAAACTTAAATTAACATTCCATCCAGATGGCAAAGAATGCATCAAAATAAAGATAAGCAGTAGAAGCACTTGTGTTCCTAAGCAGCTCATTATTAATTTTCAAGCTCAGAATTCAAATTTAGAAACATCTCCGTATCGTACAACTGAACACTGAAATAGCTTAATCATAAGAAATGCAAATGTACAGTAAGGTGATATTTGTTATATAAGTATAAGCTATATTTAAAAATATCAAATAATTAAATTTACAATAAATTTGATAGCAGAAATCTCGATGAATATTTACATATTGCAAAAAAACAAACAGCGTAAGCAGAAATAATAACAAGTGTATATCAAGAATAAAAACAAGTATTTAGTAATATAACAAGTATCAATAGCAAAAAGAGTTACAAGTATGGAATGATAACGAGTATTGAGTAATAACAAGTATTTAGTAATATATCAAGTATTAATGTCAGAAAGAGTTCCAAGTATCGAGTAAAAAAGGGATCAAGTGTTTTGTTGGTGTACAGGTAACCATGCTACTATAATAACTTGATCATTATTCGTTGTATGTAGCGACTGACCTATGATGAAGGCGTAGTTTCTCAGAATTCATTGTAATTGGTGGAAACATTGGAATGTGTTTTGGGGAAACAACAGCAACTGAACACTTTCCGTGAAGGAAGATCATTCATTACCTTACAGGCAACATACTGGAACAATCGTGCATCATCCTGTAGAAACATATTCGTAGACAGAGTTCAAATAAAAAATAGAGCTCTTACATTGTTCGAAAGTATAAATTTCAAGTCAAGGCATTTAATAGCATGCATTTACAAAATCAGAAAAAAAAAAGACTTCTGATCAATATGTTATCATAATGAACAAAACGTGTCCGAGACAAAACCATCTCTCTAGATTATAAATTAGTACTCGATGCGATGTCAATGCCGCTAGACAATAATCACTCTGCTGAAGACTATAAATGAAGCAGATCACCATCCTGCTGTTATGATAAATGCCATCATCCTGTAAAAATGATTGCTATTCTTCCGGAAAGAAGGCTATTTCGGCTTTTAAGTTTATCATTATTGACACCATTGAAAGACTCTTGTCTGTAATACTGTGTCACGAGCAGTTCAATCCATTGATGTCAAGACTTCATTTCATGCAACTTAAAACATTGTAAATCTGTTCAAGTAAAGATTTACTTTTACAAAAAGCATCTTCTTCCTGTGGTGCATAATTCATTAATTGCAATAATTTTTTCTGAATGTTTGAAACCAATGGCTTATTGTGCAATCATTCAGCAACACTGTCTAATGAATCTCGATTCGATGGTTTGATTGAAGCCCTGATAAGCCTAGAGTTGAAAAGCAAACAGCAGTGACAGAATTCCTTGAACATTTCAATTTGTCTTCTCTACTGTATGAGTTATAACTGTTTGAACTGTGTCTGCTTTTATAGCGACATTTACGTTTACTCAAAATCATCAAATTTTTGTAATTCATTATATATTAAGTCAGAGGAGCACAGTCATTTCAGTTCAAGGCAATATAAAAATGGCAAGAATTTTTTAAATTACTTTTTATAAATAAATCTAAAAAGTTAATATTTTCCTTATATAAACTCATTTAAAATTCTTCTAATAATGAGGATATCTATTAATAGTAAAATATTTCACTATTCCAAGGGAGACTAAAAAATAAATCTTATAACTATAAAGTAAATAAAATAGTTGTGCTGCTGTTACTTATAGCACTTGGACAAGCCAAGCTGGCTATGCCTTAGCTATGGGAGTTAAAATGAAAAGGGAGCGTCTTTCGTTTTAATCAGAGCACCACGAAGGTGAAAGTATGTCTTTGCTTTTTAAATCCTGCGATAGATGGAACCACCAGAGGATCGACTCCCTCAATTTTGACATTGATCTGAAGGGGGAGGAAATTTTCTTTAGAAAACTGTACCCATAGTAACTGCTCAATGATCATAGTATGGGTATCAATGCTATGGGAGTTAAAATGAAAAGGGAGCGTCTTTCGTTTTAATCAGAGCACCACGAAGGTGAAAGTATGTCTTTGCTTTTTAAATCCTGCGATAGATGGAACCACCAGAGGATCGACTCCCTCAATTTTGACATTGATCTGAAGGGGGAGGAAATTTTCTTTAGAAAACTGTACCCATAGTAACTGCTCAATGATCATAGTATGGGTATCAATGCTATGGGAGTTAAAATGAAAAGGGAGCGTCTTTCGTTTTAATCAGAGCACCACGAAGGTGAAAGTATGTCTTTGCTTTTTAAATCCTGCGATAGATGGAACCACCAGAGGATCGACTCCCTCAATTTTGACATTGATCTGAAGGGGGAGGAAATTTTCTTTAGAAAACTGTACCCATAGTAACTGCTCAATGATCATAGTATGGGTATCAATGCTATGGGAGTTAAAATGAAAAGGGAGCGTCTTTCGTTTTAATCAGAGCACCACGAAGGTGAAAGTATGTCTTTGCTTTTTAAATCCTCCGATAGATGGAACTACCAGAGGATCGACTCCCTCAATTTTGACATTGATCTGAAGGGGGAGGAAATTTTCTTTAGAAAACTGTACCCATAGTAACTGCTCAATGATCGAACACAGGACTTTCAATTCCACAGATTTAATGAGCACGTATATCATTTGTACTCTGTAGGTCTTTGGCGGCATCTGGAATCGAACCCCACCCTTGATGTTATTAAATTTAATAATGAGTTAGAAGAAGACCAAAATCTTTAAATGCTAACAATATGGCAAAAACATTAATTAAATTAGGTGCAGAAAACACTAAATCACTTTATTATACATTTAAAATATAAAAACTTTTCTGCTCCTTAAATAATGTGATATAAATTTATGTAAAAAGAACTGTAAAGTTATTCACATGAAATTAATTATAGTTTATAAAATAAATTCATAAAGTTACATTAATGATAAAAATGAGTTGAGAATTCTTTTGTAAGCTTATCAACTGAAGTTGTGTTGACAGAAGTCGCCCAGAGAAAAATCAACTTCAAAGGCGCAATCAATTTTCAAGGTAAGGATTACTCTAATAATGAGGATACCTCAAGAACAACTCTTCCGTAAACACTCCATAACTGCAACTGCGTAAGGAGGACAAAAATAGACAGGCAGAGACCTCCGCTCAATAAATATTTTCTGAAGGAATCATATACTCTCATCACACACAGTTAAGTAGACAACTATTCTTATTTGATGGAGATGAGCATTAAATGATTATTTTTTATTATGATAGGAAAAGAAATGCTAAAGGAAGTTTATTCCCTAAGCAATATTTAATTTTATCTAATGAATATAAAACTGAAAATGCTTAGATTTTAGTCATTGTATATTTCAATTTCTTAAAAAATTATTGACATGTTTTTTAGTTTACCTAGTAAGACTTTATTTAATACAATAAGTGAACTCTTAATTGTGAAAATAACTACTATGTAAACATATATATATGTATATATATATATATATATATATATATATATATATATATATATATATATATATATATATATATATATATATATATATATATATATATATATATATATATATAAACACATATGTTACATATACACATACAATATTCAAATAAGCATATAATTTATAAGCGTGATGCATTCGCGAAAATGTTAATTTGATAAATATCTTATGTTGGTATTATTTAAAACTATGAAATTATTCTATAGTTTTAAATCTTCTAATTGTATATATTATAAATGTGCATAATTAAGGCAATATTTCATTTATAATATACACTATTACGAAAATCGCAACATATAATTTAGATCAAAATGCAAAGAATTTATTTTCCTTGATTATTTTGAAAGTTTTAACGGAATAAGTTGAGAAAATATCGTATAGAAATATGTTATTAGGATACGAAATATTTTCTTACGACATTCTATGTTGTCACCGATGGATTATAAAAGATATGTTTGAAATATTTATGTATGCATGAAATTAAAATTACATTACAAATTTATGATAGCCTTGAAAATATAAAATTTAAATTAAAGTTATATAAATTTAAGTAGAACATAACAATTTTAAATGATGATTAATAATTTTGTATTTTTTATTGTTTAGTGGAGGAAAATTAATTTTGCTTGGTGCTAAATTTTCTTCATGTGACTAGGGCAATTTTAACTTACAAAAGTCTTAAAATGTTAAAATGAATTTGAAATTAGCATTTTTATTTCTGATTAAGATGATTTACTATAGTATATTCCAACATAATTTGAATTCGCATAAATGAAACAAGAATAAAATATAAATCACTGATGGTAAAATGAAATGATTTGCAAATATAAGTTTTTGTACTATATTTTCATTTATTTGCCTTTTTTTAATTAAAATTTAATCAACTAACATTAAAAAGTAAAATCTGAGAGTTAAATATAAAAAAATGGAATTAGATTGATACATATCGGATAAGAATATATGTAATATGAATTTTAATAAATTAAGTATATTATTTTTGTATCATATGTGTTATTAACATCAGCACACACACACACACACAAAATGACATTTCATAATAATGAAATTTTTCTTTCACTATAATAGGACAATGCAATTTCTTTTACCTTTTAACACACACACACACATTGTATACATCTATTATATCATTAAATGCAAGATATGTATATTTTAGCAAAGTATTGATTTAATTATTAGAATATCTAAAAAACTAATTAATTTAAGAAACATAGCAAATTAAAAAATTAATTGTTTCTCTTGATATAATAATTAGTTTATGTGAAATCGAAATACAGCAAAATATATCATGTATTGAGTATATTATTTGTTCAGTTTTCAAAAATACATGATTTTATTTTTGAAATAATATAAACGGTTTAACAATATTAATATAATTTAGTATTTAGAAAGATATTTCTAAATTAAGCATAAATTAATGTGTTTAAAAAAATTGAGATAACTGATTTTTAAAAGTAAAATTGCTATCTTATTTTTTAAATAAAAAACAAATAATCATTTAGTTTCTCACAAACTGTATCGATTATAATTTTTAAATAATAATTTCATAATTAAAACCAAAATAAACGGTTTTTAAAAATGACAACATATTTAGGTTATAGTAAGGATAATGATTTTTTTAATCTAAATTGTTTTAATAGTAAAAAATTATTCTCTTGTAGTTTACAGACATTGGATAGTAAACTTTCTTCTGCTTATTTAATAAACACAGAAAAAATTAAAGGCAACTTACTAAGAAGGAAAATACTATGTGGATAAAAGGGTAACGCATTAAGGAGTGTACTCGTTTAGATATAATGGTAACTTCTCCTCCTATGGAGTACAAGCTCCTAAGTCGATTCTTAAATCCCAGCTATTGTTGAATATCTGGAGATACATATTTTGAGCTTCTCAATTATGAATAAATATTTGTCTGTTGATCTGGTTTATCTGGTCTATTGTTATATCTGGGATTTTTAATTGATTTTTTCACTCAAAGGGTAATGAGTACTTCCCATAACTTATGAAATGTTCTCCAAAAAAGCATATGCTTCTCATATTCAAATGCCTACTTATCCTAATGTCTATACAGTAGGAAATAAAACTTTGTACCTATAAGATTTACTACTTTGATGCACTAAAAAATGGCCGAGCTCACAGTCAAATGGTAAACGCAATCATCTTCAACTCAACTATTTGTGGATTCAAATTCCTTCCCAGGCATGAAATCTTTTGGAATCCACTATAGCTTTTGTTTTCATTATTTTTGATTAATGATGCATTTACTTACTATCAATACAATATAATTGTAGTTAAAAATAATTTAAAATGAAATTATATTTACATTTTAAAGAAATAACCATAGCATTTTTAAAACTAAAATTAATGAAAAATGGAATAATATAAATTTAGTGATGTATATTAAATATTTTATATTAATCTCATTGAAACGATCTTCAAAATCTTTACGATGCATATTTCAAATTGTTTTGAATCCTTATGGCACATAGACTGGCGTGGCTTACGTATTTGTTGATGATAATGGTGTCTTGATGTAATATATAATGCATTTGGCAATAATAATACCTTTCCCAAGGCGATTTAGAATCTAAGAAGGAGACATAGTTTTCAGATATGTGAAGTAGACCTAAAGTTATCCACATGTTGCCATAGCAACGAAGTACTAACACTCAATATTCATGCTATATACTGAAAATACATGAATGGGAATATCTGTCGAAGAGCGTTAATTTCTCTTATATCTTTGAGAATAGTCATAAAGTATCTACTGTGAATTGAGGACTGCGACCAGAATTTTCAAATCACATATTTCCTATTTCCAAGAGTTTTCAAGGACATACTCATTTTGCAACACGGTTATTACAAAATATGTACATAATAATTTGAAATACAGTGATTTCTTGATAAACATTTTCTAGAGGTAAAACCTTCAGAGAACTGCAATCGTTTGATAAGTAAAT
Organism: Latrodectus elegans; assembly: GCA_030067965.1. Classification (NCBI taxonomy): domain Eukaryota; kingdom Metazoa; phylum Arthropoda; class Arachnida; order Araneae; family Theridiidae; genus Latrodectus; species Latrodectus elegans. The sequence goes on along the minus strand of CM057821.1, from coordinate 65,268,357 downwards.
AAGTGTATATCTAAGATTTAATATAATATATTGCATTTGTTTAAAGAGTTATAAAAATTAACTATTTTTATGTTATAAGTGTTTATATATTATGATAATTTACAGAAGGAAGGCATAACTTTTCCAAACATTTTTTTTTTCGAATATTTTACTTTAACACAAAACAAATTAACTGTTCTAAGAAATTAAAAATACATTTATATATATTAATATTTATATGTATTTTAATTAAAAATACATATTTAAGCATTGATGATTAATGAATTTGTAAAACCACATGTCTAAAAATGTAATTTATTATATCAAAGAATTCTTGTAATTTTTTATTGTGAATTTCCCTATTTATATCTGTTTTATTTACACAATATAAAATTAATACAGACTCCTTGATCACCTTGTAAAGAGTTCTTATTTTTCGTAAGAAATAATTTATTCATCTTGATAAATCAAATAAAAATATTAAAAAGAGCAATAAGTAAATAAATAAAGTTTTTTTAGCTGATAGGTATAAGAATTGTATTAAATGTAAGATACGTTTGTATAAACTGGGCACTTTTGTATGAAACTGAATTCTAGATATATTTCACTTCATTTCACTTTCATATGAAGCTGTTATTGTTATAATAAATACATAGAATATATTTCCAAATAAAATAAACATCATTCATAAATTTGCTAATTAACATGTGTAATATTAATATTTAAACTATTTATATATTGTATATAAGTAATAAATTGATAGAATTTGCAACATTACTTGGTGTCTGGAGAATTATATATAATCCTGAAATCAATATTTTAGAAAAAAATATAAAATGAATTATGATTAAAAAAAAATACCGACCGATGGCTGTGCGCTAAGTGGTATTGACTCCTCAGCTGTGGGTCTCGGGTTCGAATACCGGTTCGGGCATGGATGTTACTTTCTTCCTCTGTTCTCTCTATGTTTCTCTGTTAATTCTTTGTGGTGGTATAACGTGGGCAACGCTACTCGCCTCCGTGACTTGGTTCACAGGTGCCCGCTGGTTAACGACAAATGAGTAGCAGTTTCTGGCCTTGTTGTGGGAAAGGGTTCGTCCCCCAAGTGCCCACCATTATAAATAATCATTTAAAAATAGAGTTAATATCAAATTAATACAAAAATAGTTATCACATACTATTTACCTGCATACATGATAAATTTGATTCAATTGATTTATTAGCAAATGACTAAGGATTACCTTCTTAACATTCACTTTCAGTATAAGAACGACAATAGATAATTATGTTGAAGAATATGTCTCTGTATTTCTACTCAATGATGAAAAATGAAAAGTAAATTTTTCAATAAATATAGAGTGAAAATAACACAGCATTAATAATTTAAGGTAAAAAGTATCAGGAATTAATTTGCTTCATACTTTTCAGCTTCATCTTTCAGCAGCATACAGAATTTATTGTTACCGTTTGGAAAATGATAAAATAGTAAATTCTTAATAATTGGTTTTAATATGAGTAAATTCACATTCATTTCAATTTTTGGATTCAATATATTATCGTCGATGTAATTATTTATGAAGAAAAATAGTTCAAACGATTCTGTCTTATTTTAATATCTTTATTTTCCGGGTTTACGTTTAAATTACGTTTTATGGACACAGAAGGTTAATGACTCCATTTTTTACAGCTATAGATTTACATAAAACTTACGGATAATCTTATTCGGAACACCAGCTACTAAAAGCTAATAAAAAAGTAAATTCAATGAGCAGGGAGTACTTTGAATAATAGTAAGGCATAAATATATTTCTGAGCTAGAACAATTTTATCTAGTTATCTGTATTAAAAATGTAAATATTTGAAAAATCTATAATTGAATATTTTAGACTGATTATGAGACATTGTGTAGCAAGGGTTAAAGAATTGTATTAAAGGTTAAAACATACATTAAGTTACAATTAGTCTAAAAAACAGACATTTTAATTAACGTGTGAAATAACAATATAAAATTTACTTAAAAATGACTTTGAACTTTTTACACATATCACCAAAACAGTTTCGCCACAGTTGGTGTGTATTTAACCGTAATGTTAATTTTTACCAGTATTTTATTTCAGCATAATAAAGTCATAATGTCTAAAATATTCGATTAATTGCTTTTCAGTGCATCCTTGTGTATGAATTTAATAATTTGGATTTCCAAATATACTACAGAGGCAGATATTGAGTTACTTCAGAGAAGATAACTTTTTTTAATATTGAATTTCTTTTAATCTGATTTTTTTTCTCAGAGCTGAAAGTGAATTCTATATTTCTTAGAAATTATTGTTCTTCTATATTGAGACTATCCACCATTTTATTTCGAAAGAAACTATTTATTGAATTGAGAAATTAGGCTAACACATAACTAATAATTTATTGCTTGATAAATTAAATATGAACAATATAAATAATTCTCTTTGTTCATGAATACATTTCTCGTTATGGGAAATGTACGTTTTTCAGCAGTTTATATTAGGTGACAGCTTTCTTTATCAATAATTTCTTATGACAACTATTTTAATTTATCAAATATTTATATAAATAATGCAGTAAATTCTTTCACAGAAGATAATATTAAGTATTTATTTATTAAGATCAACGTATAATATACAGTATTAAATTTGCTTATTAGTATTCAGTATTATTTTCTTTTCATTTGTCATTTTTCATTAAAAGTATTGAAAATTAAATAAAATATTAAAAAGAGAACTTTATAAAAAATGCTCAAGCAATGCCCATGAAAAAAAGCAACATATCTGACAAAAAATATTTTTTATTTTAAAAGTGACCCGCAATTTTGTCATCAGAAAATCATTACATTTTTTTAAAAATTTTATGACTACTATTTGGGATTTTTATAAAATTTTCAAAACTTTGATCTTTATTCTTTTCTATAAAAAAAAGGTAACCTATTGTTGTTTTTTTATCATTAAAAGTTTTTTTTATCATATTGGAAAGGATTTACAAAAATTATCTACAAAAATACTGTTTATCCGAGATGGAACAATAAAAATAGAAGAAAAATGTTTATCATATTCTTTCAGAATTCTTTAAATATTTTTGGAAAAGTTAGGAAAATTATTTTAAATTTCATTTTTCCATTGAAGATAATTTAATCGTAAAGAAACTTATATTTTGAATACACAAAATCTTGTATGCTACTCCTTTCTATTACAGGATAAACTTTAACACATATTTTTAAAATATCACAAGATAACTCACTTTTAAAATATCATAAGACTTTTAAAATATCCCACACTATAGATTGTTTTTATAGTGAAAAATTTAAAAAAGAATTCTTATGAAGTTGTATAATATTTATTTTCCAAATAATTTGATTAAATTTGTTATTATGCATTTTTTGGTGTGTTTTATCTACATATGAGCTTAAAAATCTTGTAGAGTTATTTCATTTTTTTGAAAAGTTGAATTTATGTCGAAAAATGTTTAAAAAATGTATAAGGTATGATCTATATAAATTTAAATTATATTAAAATATATAATAAATGAAAGCCTGAAACTATAACCTTCAATTAGGTTTGATTTGTTTTTCATTCATGCAATAGTACACTAACTTGTTTAATTTTCAATCTTTATATTAACGCAAAGAATTTCTGCAAAGATTTGAATTATCTTTCTGTGAAAAAGACAAGTTTATGATTTAAACTTTATTTCAAAATCATAATTACATGTAACATGTAATCAGAGTTAAAAACTAAATAATGACATGCATCTACAATGTATCCCTTAGAAGATTTGCCTTAGTAGAAACGAAGCGACTGATTCTTTGGTAAAGGAGAAATGTTGAATGAACACAGCACCTAATTCTCTGAACTGTGAGTGACATGGTGGGTAGCAACTATGAAATTCTGCAAATTTCCAGGGTATTCGCGTGGAGCAAAAAGCATTATCAGAACTGATAAGTGGAATAATTGAAATGTCTTGAAATTGACTAAGGAAACAAGATCTTCTTCATGGGAAGAAAATGCGACATCGCTCATTTTACCACCGGGCCTCTATTTTCTTGCTTAGAACTCAAAAATGAAGACTCGTTTCAAAGCTATTTTTTTTGTTTTGGGTTTTTTTTTGTTTGTTCACGGTGTCAAGTTTATGATTTAATCTATTGGCTAACTAGATAGGATTTAAAACAACAAAAACAGAATTATACTTGATAGATCAGTATTAAAACATTTTTGTTTCACTTTACAAATGATAAATTATTTGATATATTAATGCCTATTTGAAAATATGGAAGTTCATAAAAATTTAATGTTTTTTTTATTTACTTAATGTTCCATAGGTGTAGAATGAGTTAATGTCAGATTTATTTATCAGAAACTCGAAATCTGTAAAAAGTTTTTATTTATATTTATAAAAAACGTTGGGGAATTTTTCAGGCACAGCTGCCGTCTAATCCATGCACCAAATTCTGAGATTGGCGAATTTTTGGCGGATATTCATTTGTATCTGGCAACCTGATTATTACTACTTAATACAGATAAAGATCAATAAGAATTAAGGTGAAAATTCAATTTGGACAAAACTACTGTTTACGTCATCACGACGAAATTTAGAACATTTTGTTCCATTTCAACATTTTACTAAAAATGTTTGCGAGTTAACTTCGTAAGAGTTTTTTTTTTAGTGTGTTTTATAATTTGCTTGGCATTTTGGATACTTAAATTGCAGGTTGTATTGCTCTTTTCATTACTTTAAAAATTTAAATTGAATTTAAAGTTGCTGCTTAAAATTGTGTCGACACATTCTTTCTTTTGTTTATGTATAGCATTTTTATAATTTATATTATTACTATAAAATACTATGTAATTTGTATATACATTTCTAAAATTATTGTTTCTACATTTAATTTCTTAAAGATATTCTATTTAACAGTTTAATTTGTATTCAATAATTTATATTTATTCTTTTCCGAATGTTGCTCTGTTCATTATTATTCGTGTCCGGATTCTTCTAGAATTTTCGTTCGTATTCCGATTTTCTTAAAACTGATATTTACTTTTTCGAAATTCCCATATTTTCCTTATTCGCATTCGTTTCCGAAGTAATTTTGGAAACGAATACGAATATGGAAAATATTAGTATTTTCTAATGTTACACTTTCTGTTCTAATGTTTCATTGTTTTTTTAAATCTTATTATTTCAGTAATATATATTCACGCTCTTTATTTATCAGAAATTAATTTAATATTTAGATATGTAAAGTTTTTCAGGAACGATTTTATTACGTCACAATTACAACATATTCGCGCGGCATTTCGTCACAATGATGTCATCTTGGCAACCTTTCGTCATCGCCAAAAAAGCGCACAATTTGTAACCATGGATTATACGGCACCTGTGCCATTTTTCATTCAAGCTATTGTTTCTATGAGATAAAAGTGTTCGTAAACATAATATGAATATTTTGCAGAAAAAAAGATGCAGTGAAATATGATTTTTGATTGAGACTTTACAGGATGCTTATTAATATCATTAAGATGTTAATTCTTGGCACATGAGGCTTATAATCCAGTATCTCAATTTCTGAATTTTTTTGGCGATGAAGAAATGTTGCCAAGATGACGTATTTTGACGTGCGTGATGACGTAAATACTAAAGTTACCAAAATAGAGTTTTCTGAATAAGTCCTATAGGTCTCCATAGGTATGACGTAATAAAAATGAGGTTACAAGGTACATAAGAAAATCCGCCAAAAAGACGCCAGTCTCAGAATATGGCATCATGGAGTATACGGCACCTGTGCCTACTTCTTAAACTTTCAAGATTCATGGCACTAGGAACTATAAAATAAAACATTATTTGAGATTAAATAATATTTTTAACTTTTTTATTTTATTTTTTGGCATTCAAAAAAGTACATAATAACGTATTTTGAATAAATTAATTAGTTGTAATATGAACGTTATGTTGGTTTAAATTTTGAAATATTATTGAAATAAATAATATTATAAATAGATTTAGTAATAATATATTAAATTTATAGCATTATTAATTTGTTATTTAAAATCTCTTTCCACATAAAGACGCAAAGAATTAATGGTTATTCTACTGCCTAAACTTGAAAAATTATTGAGAATTTTAATTAGTTTTCTTTTACTAAACTTATTATTTATCTCTTGCAAAGTATATATGTGTTTTCTTATATTTTTGGTAAATTGAAAACTAATTATAAATATATATTGCATATTATTCAAATTTAGTTTTGAATAAGTTGTTCATTAATTGTCGACAAATATACTAGTTTTAGTTTTTCCAATATTTCTAATTACATGAAATAACATTTAATACTTTATACTTTAGCAGTTTGAATAAAACAAAAATACATCATACGAATTTAGGAATAACAATCACAATTCATTTAGAAAGTGACGGGAATTCCATACAATGAACACTGAACAATAACTAAGTTATTACAGTGTAAAAATCATTAAAAATGTGGCAAGGCAGCATAGCTCCAGTTAAATTGCTATAATCCGTGAGCACTTCACACAGAAATATAATAAATAATTTAGTTGTAATAGTTTACTGGTCTCAAACTACTTTATGAACAGAAATTATGCACTTTCGGAACAATTGTTCACTAAGCTTTGTTTGAAGTCAACAGAGGAATTTCCTTTCACTTATTAGAATTCGTCTTATTGTCGCCTGTAGGCGTCAGCATTCAGAGTTGCTTCGAGTCTGATCAATAAACAACCATGTAACAGAAGAAATCCAAGAGATTAAGGCAATCTCATCTTGAAATTGATTTACTTTATTTTCCTGGGTATTTATCGTGATCGAAAGAAGAAAAATAATTATTTGTTACATGTAATTTTGGTCCTTCATTTTTGAATTTGACCACAATTTCTATTATTTTTTCAATCTCGTGTTTCCAAATTCAGGATAATAATTCAAAATGGAATGACTTATGATTCCTAAAAGGCTTACTATAGAAATGATCAGATATATTATAATGAATTTATTACAATCGCAGTTACATAAATATGGTTCATTCATAAGAATAAATTATATCGTCTACTGTTTTCTAGTGATTGAAATATGAATATATATATATATATATATATATATATATATATATATATATATATATATATATATATATATATATATATATATATGTGTCCAGTGGTGTGAACGATATTACGATATTTGCCATGTCACTGATTTTAGTTAGGGAGTCGTTATCCTTATCGGAAGGTAAAGATTTTGAATCCCAGCTTAACCGAAGATCCGTCGTTTTGGTTAAAGGTGGCTGAGACCCGTTAAATATGTCGTAGTTGACATGTCTTCTAAGTAAAATGGTGTCTTTGGGGGTAGCAGGCAAAGCATTTGAGTATTGTTACCTTGTTTCTACTTAAGAATCACGAAGGCTCCACCCGGCTGCTTCTATTTAACTGGTAGAGCCCAATTCAAGAGTGGTACAAGGAATCATGCTGGTGCAACAACAACCACCGGCCATAGATGACAGAGGGAAGCGTCAGCTGCGTATAATATATATATATATATATTGTTACAAATAATAAATAATTATTAAATTTGTCTTAAAATATCACAGGCAGATCGGAAATACTCACATTTTTGGCAAAAATTGCGGTATTTAGAAATGTTATATGTTAAAAGCGGATTTTCTAATGATATGGTGACTTGGCGATGTTTCGGCGAGAAATAGATACTTTTGGAAACATCCATCACCTAAGATCTAGGACCAATATTTAGCGAGATAGCCTAGAAGCTTACAGAACCTTGGCGAAATTGGTAGATTTTCCCGCCATTTCAGGTATAAATACCGCAGCCCGACTTAGAAGGAGTTTAGTTTTGTGAAGACAGTCAGTGAGTAAAGACGATTAGTCGTGACTGCTAGTTTAGAGAAGCTGTTCTCTGCCTGAGGTAATGTAGATCTGTGATTAGAAGCTGTTACTTATTGTATCTGACGAATTGTAGCCGTATAATTGTGATTGTTACAGCTGGTATATCTATAACAATCACAATTATACAGCTACAATTAGTGGAATTTTTATGAATAAAAGTCTTGTGTTCATTGAGTGATTGCTTTATTCAACTCTCAATCCCCACGAACGCCGAAGCTCGGTACAATGTATAATTTTAAAAGAAAAATGTCATATATCTTTCGAACTAGAGCATTCTTTAATAAATAATTGAATTCGCTTTATGAAAATTAGCAAAGATCTTAAAACAGTATTCATTGTTTAATAATTGTGCAAGTGTTAAGGAAACTGGGAAGCTTAATTTAAAAATAAAAAGAAAAGTAAATACTTAGTGATCAATTTAATTCTAGTCAGATAATATTCAGAATGGAAAAGGTTTGAAATTGACTACGGTAGAAGAAATTAAATTAGAGGCATCAATTAAATGCCTTGCATGTATAACTCTGCTTGCTGATTAAGCAGAAGCAATTATTTACTTTAGGTGGCTGATGTTTTGAGTAAGTTGATACAAGACATCATCTGGAAAATCTTCAACAGGTCAGCATTAATTGAATTTTAGGAGCCTCTAACTGCATACCCTTTAAATTACGCTAGTTTAAGAGAGTGTCAATAAATAAGAAATTTCATATAAAAACTAAAAATAGTTTTTTTTACAGCAAATTACTTAAATTAATTTTTATTTCTATTCACATGGATTACATTTTAAATTAATCTTATAAACATAGTTAAATAAATGATATTTCAGTAACTATCTTTTGAAATATTTTCATTTCATTTATTAATTTGGTTCATATCGAAAGAAAAACTGAGATTCATTTTCGTTATTATCCTATTCAATTTATTTAACTTATGAATTAATTTGTAATTCACGAAAAATGGATGATTTAAATCAATTTAAACTCTTTGTATTTATCACGCAAACTTTGAAAATTGAATAAATATTTTCAAATTCTTATAGATAGAATGGATCGTTAATAATAGCATTGAAAAATTAACTATGGCAATGGATAATTCATAATGAAAAACAGCTGAAATGTGATAATAATAAAATTGATAATAACATTGAAACTAACGTTTTACTAAAAAAACATGTTTATTAAAGAATAAGTTTTTTAAAAATTTGCATTTTCTATGAGAATAATAATGAACAAAAACATAATAAATTTTCTTGTATGTAATAATCAAGTCATTTTTCATACTTTACGCTAAATTACATGTTTTTATTTTAATAAATTACATTTATTGTACATATTATAAATAAAATCCATGCACAAGATTTAAAATGGTACGGAAGAAAATAAAAATCAACCTACATGACGTCAATCAAGTCAGCAATTAACGTGTTTTATTACATCAATTTTGATGTGTTATTCATCCATACAGATGAAAGAAATAAATAAATTTTGACTTAAGCAAAAATGATCAGTTATTTATTCTTGTATAAATTTTACAAATGTTTTAGGATATTAATAAAAAGATTTCTATATTAAAATGACAAAAATGTAAACTCATGCATAATGCAATGTTTACATTTTATGGGATTTCATATGGATATTTAAAAAAATTTGAATAAATTTATACTTTGTTTTCTCATGTAGCATTTTAATTATTTTTATCCAAATTAAGTAATTGAAATTTATTTTCATAAGAAAATATACAATTTTAGAACTCAAATCAAATTAGTAATTTTTACAAAATATTAAATAGAAATATTTACAAAAAGTGTTACATTTTATATACTTATAGAGGAAACTTGAAACAAATTCTGCCGCAGATTTATAAATAAATTCAAACCAAAACTGTTCATGAAATCCATATTGAATGAATTCAAACAGAAACCCATACAATATGCATTGCTTCAATCTGAACATCTGAAGCATTTCTCTTTTCAGAATAAAAAACGCAAACAAACGCAACCATCTTTTTAAAACCTGCAGGCATACCTACCTTATATATATATATATATATATATATATATATATATATATATATATATATATATATATATATATATATATATATATATATATATATATAATCAAACGAATAAGAATTATGAAATTTTTAAAAATGGTGTAAATGAGATTGATGAATATAATCCAGAGAGAGATTTTCAAATCTCGTTGTTATATATTATATTTCGTATATTTCTATCAAATTTTATCAATTTAATTCCATTTAATTTGGATCAAATTGTTAATTTTTATGATGTAATTTTATATATCAAAGTTTTCCATTAAACTATAGAAAATTATCAAATAATAGGGTAATTTGGTATTATGTTTCCAAGTTTTCGCACGAATAAATTTGAGGAAAAAAGTTGTTATTTAAAATTTACTCTTAAAAATGAGTTAAAATTTGATTTTCAAGACTAGATTTATATGTATAAATAAGAGGAATGAGTTGCCAACATTACTAATTATTTTTCTATTAAAAATGATCCCCGATTTAACAATAAATTTTGGCCATTAAATTATACAACAGGTCTTATGAACATCTACCTATCTATCAATTTATATATATATATATATATATATATATATATATATATATATATATATATATATATATATATATATATATATATATATATATATATATATATATATATATATATATATATATATATATATATATATATATATATATATATATATATATATATATATATATATAAGCACAATTCCGTAAATTAATTAATCATTAAAGTAGTTTTAGTAAAGTAGAGCATATATTAATTGGATATGATACGTAATGCATGAATTACTAATAGCAAATTATTTTTGATGAATCTATATTGAAACTCCAATATCAAAAATTTTTATTTCGCTTGAAGTAAAGTAAATTTATCCTTCGTGCAAATTGAATCATCCCATTTCCTCAAAAATTTTCTGCGCTTATGATTGAGAAATGAAGCGTAAAGTACAAAGATTCGGTTACGAAATTAAATTTAGGCTCCGATGTGCGAATGTAATCTTTCGATAGACTGTTCCCAAGATACACTTTTTAGATAAACGTGTTCGTCCTTTTCAATTTAAACTCGTAGGTGAATCATTCATTTGATTACATTTTGTAAAATAAGAATTTATTTCTAATTAATTTTAAGAAGTTCAACTTTTCGCGATTAGAATTTTTCACTATTAAGAGTGTCTATATATATATATATTAAAGATTTGTTTACTTTCAAAAATATATCATAGCTTGAATTTTTTTTTTATTTTAAATGATTAAATTTCGATAATATTATATTCGTTAAAAACAATAATAAAACTATATTTTATTAAATTATAACTTTAGCTAGCAAAACTATATCATTTTATTATGTAATTGGTGATTTAAATTTTATTATAAACAATTTAATAGTTTCCCTTTTCAATTATCTTATGAGAAGTAATTTAAACTATAACATCACAGGAATGTTGTAAAAACTCTGATTTTGTTTGTTAAAACACATGAGCTATAGGAGATGGAATGTTTAATTTAATCCAACTTTTAAAGGAAAATACAAGGATGATTACGAATCATATGCATATAATATATACAGAGATTATTAAACATAGTATTTATAATATGATAAAACAATAACCAAGGCTTTTCAATATTTCTGTTTAAAATCTCTTTCAAGTCGATACGAAAGATTGAATACTTGATTATGAACGAAGAGTAAGGCCAAATTCATTGTAGTAAAATTTGATTGAATTCATATAAAATGAATTTCTATGCCTTTTTGATATATACAAACACTTCAATCTCTATGTACCATAAAAGATTACAGGTTCATGAAGATGATAAACGTTTTAAACAATTTTAATAAATACATATATATCCAATTAATATATATTTAATATTATATTTAATTTTAAATTAATTTATATTTACATTATATGATTATGTAAATAATTTATTGAATAAGCTAACAATAGTATATTTGAGATTTGAGTAATGTGTAGGTGTTATAGAAACTCATCTGCTTATGTGCCAGTCAGTTGGATTGGCCAGAACATAATTTCTCTTTGAAATACATAATTTTCTGTGATGTTATAGAGCTAATAACAGGAGTTTATGAACAATCAGATACCTGTAATGTTTTCTTCAACGTAAGGAATCATCAATATGATACACTCCTATTTATATATTGATTAAAATAACTTAATCATCTGTTTCTGATGTAGAAGGGTTGAGTAATAAATTTTTTTTTATAACCAGACGTACAACTTCTTGTTGTACGTCTGGTTGTTGTGTATATTTTCACAACCATTAAACTCGTTACAAACTTTAACAATATTTTATTCTATGCTCACTGCAACAGCTTCTTAGGATGTTTAAAAACATGCCTATATAAGACGTATTGCTGTTTTGCATTCATAAATACCGAATGTTGGTATGATATGCTTCTGCTGAAAATATTGGATAATCTCTGCAACTGACTGGAAAATATTTCGTTTCGAAGGTGTGTTGGCGAAAAATATTTCGCCAATCACAAAAAAAGTCGATTAGGAATTAAATTTACTTATAAAAATCTTCTTCTTTTAAATAAGGCTTCTGCAGATTCTAAATATGCAATTTCTAAATTGTTTAATCACGAGTAAATGAAAATATAATAGCAAGTATTAAGAATCAATAACACGCAAGCAAAAATGAACTCAATATCGCACAATCGGAAGAAAAAAAACCAATGGTTCGAGGGTAAAAAGTAAAAACTTGTCGATGAGTGTCATTTCGTTACATGTTGGCAATTGTCCAACACAAACGTGGTAATTTTTAGAACTAGCAGACATATTGTTTGTGTTATATTATAGTTTGCTGAATCGGAAGAATATCATTGATTATTTTGTTTCCATTGTCAAAGAGCACACCAAGCTGTCAGCTGTATCGATTTCTTACACAATATTTTGGTTACATCCATTTTAATAACTTAATGTTATTTATTCATACTATTTGAATCAAAAAATGCTTAAAAATTTTTCAATGTATCAATGATTCCAAACTTAAATGTATTGAAAATGCCTAATTCAAAACATGACAGTTCACTTCATTGCATTTAAATCAGGGAAAATATTTTGAAAAATATTATGTTATGTTTCATAGGCGTTTCTTGGTATAATGTCAAAGTCATATAATGTAATTTGTAGATGTCATTGTAAGTGAAAGAATTAATATAAACTACACTTACTCGTTGATGGAAGCAGACAAACTTCAATGCATTTGTGGTTTCAACATAAAATCTAAAAATTATAAAATTATATGTAAATTATACTTTATAAAAAGGAAAAATAGTATACATTTTATTAAAGCATTAAAAACATCAAAATTTCTGTTATTGATTTTAGAAAGAAATAAAATGAAGCAATATTTTAATATATATTAAAGAATACCAAAGATTTCAAAAACATAACAAAAAGTGAAGTGTTGTTTGTATATCATATCTAAATCATAAATATTTAAAGATTACTTAGAGTGTTAAATAAAAGTAATTTAAGTGATTGTAGAAATTGCTGCAAAATAATAAGTGTATTTGATTATGAATAGATTGCAACGATTATAAATGAATGAGCTAATAATGCGTTCATAATCCGAATGACTGACTTTAGTCGAAAAATGATTTTTTAAATTAGTTTTATATTTTTTTAAGATAGCAAGGAAGTTTTTATATCATTTTAAGGTTAAAAAATTGTATTACATTGAATATTATGGAAGTAAAACAAATTTCCTTTTTATTTGTATAGTTCATTAAATTTATTAAACAAAATGTGAAATAAACCCTACCTTAATTTGCATATTTTTGAAACTATATTTAGTTTAAATTAATAAGTATTTTATCAATTTTGTAAATATAAATTACAGAAATAATCTGCTGATGAGTAAAGGACAATGATAATTTCTTAAAAATGTTTTATTTATTTATATTATAATTGAAATTTTTGATCTTTAGGATACATGCGTACCTCATCGTAATTAGAAATTTTTTGAATTATCTTGTACTGAATCTGTCTTATATAATGGAAGTTAGAAGTTTTCCAAATGAACACACACACACACAAACGTATATATATATATGTATATATATATATATATATATATATATATATATATATATATATATATATATATATGTATATAATGTTTTAATATATATATATATATATGCATACATATATAATGTTTTAATAATACATAATCAATGAAGTTTTAAACCTGCAAATAAATTAAGTATTTTTTTAAAATCCATTAATTAAATTTTCGCATGACTTTTTATGTTGTTGTTATTTATGACACTAAAACAAGTCAAGATCACTTGCCAACGGCTATGTATAATTAAGTCATAAGTGAGCATCGTACTCTTAACCAGACACAACAAATGTGAAAAGTACGTCTTTGCTCTGAGACTCCTTCGATAGATGTTACCACTAGAGGAGTCACATCTCAGTTTTGGTTTAGATCTGGATAGTAGGAAATTCTCTCCGAAACATTACACCCATGGAAACTGCGCAACGAATAACCATAAGACATTCAATTCCACAAATTTAGCATGCTTGTCTATCAGATTCTTTGACCGCATGGGTACCTAGTCCTACCAGACGGAAGATCAATGCCTTAACCACTAGGCTGCCACGGCACGAGAATTTATTTTAAAAACAGTTAACAAGAATATTATAATTATGCCATGCTTTTACAGCTAATAATATATAATAATGAATTATTTGTATATTAATAGGTCATTATTATATTTGTTAGTAATATGTATTAAATGTAAGAGTAATATATAACATATGTAAGTATATTTAATATGCATTAAAATTCATATAAAATTCAATTCTATTTTCTTATGATTAAATTTTGTTTGCAACAAAATCCAGAAAGTATATTACTATATAGCATATTTGCTATCATTTAGATAAAAATATTATTTTTTAAAAATATTTAGAGAAATTATATTAAAATTAAAATTAGTTGTAGAAGAAAAATTAACTAACCTGAAAACGAATTATTTTCTGATTATAGTTGTAATAAATTTTGTTATAAACCTTGTGTATTATATCTACCCTAATCTTTTGCAAGCAATTTGTGTACTTTGGTATGATTATTTTTTAGTATTTTAATTCGTATTTTACTTTTTTAAAAACTGGTTCGTAAGTCTTTGACTTTGTAATACTGTCTTCCATTCCCAAAATCTTTCAAAAACACTTACGACAGGATTTAAAATGTCTCTAAAGGTTACGTTAGCAATTTATAAGAATTTAAGCCCTTTCTTCAACTGGTAGTCGAAAGCCGATGCCTTTGTTTCTCATAAGAACCAGCAAATCTACTGAGTTTATTTGTATTGGGAAAATGCAATTGTTCCTTTCGCATCTGAGAAAAGATACGTCTTCTGTTAAAATTGCTTTAGAGATATTTTCAGCTGAAAGCAGGCGATTTGGATTTTATACTATATGCTTGTATCTGCTTGACGCTATTTATTTTTAAAATAATATTTGAATAGGGTATAAAATATGCTTCTCAAAATAAATTAATATGTCTTAAGTGCATTTATAGTCATAAATAAATTAATCTAAAATTAGTTTGATATTTTATGATATATTTAGAGGGATTTATCTGGGTAAAGTTCTATCTCTCACTTCGTAAATCTTATTAGGCACTGTTAATTTAAATTATGTAAAGTGATACGTTAATTCATGTAAATCATTTTATTGGATTTAATCATTTTCAAAGTGATGTTTATTTAAAGAACTAATTTTTATAAGCATTTACATGTCTTTTAATATAGATCATTATACTTAACGAACAAATATTTTATGCAGTTTACCCACAAAATATTCTTAGAGTATTTATAGATAATTTCATTATTAATCTGCTTAGTGTTAAAACGCATTAATTAAATATGTATGAAATAATATTATAATCATTACTTTTAGTAATTATTAGTTCTAAGCAAACAATCAAACTAAAAAAAAAAATTTAATTAAGTTTAATAGGAAGAATTTGGTCTTCTTTAAATGATTATAATATTATAATATTCGCACCATAAATAAGATTATTTTGATTAAAAAAATTGTGCTTATATATATATATATATATATATATATATATATATATATAAGCACAATTTTTTATATATATATATATATATATATATATATATATATATATATAATGTCTTAGGAATACACAGCTATTCTGAGTTTTAAACCAGAAAATAAATTAAGAATATAATTAAAATCCATTAATTAAACTTTCACATGACTTTTTATGTTATTGTTATTTACGACACTAAGACAAGCCAAGATCACTAGCCAACGGCTAGTAAGTCAGAAGGGTGCGTCTTTCACTTAACCAGACACAACAAAGATGAAAGTACGTCTTTGCTCTGAGACTCCTTCCATAGATGGCACCACTAGAGGAGTAACATCTCACTTTTGATTTTGATCTGGAGTGTAGAAACTTTTCTCCGAAACTTTACACCCTTGGTAACTGCTGAATGAGTAACCATAGAACATTCAATTCCACAGATTTGGCATGCACGTCTATCGGAGTCTTTGACCATATGGGAACCCAGTCCTCTAAGACAGAAATCCATTAAACTAACACGGCGTGTGACTTTATTTTAAAAACAGTTAACAAGAACATAGTTATACTTCATTTCTACAGCTAATAATATATAATAATGAATTATTTGTAAATTAATATGTCATTATTATATTTGTTTGTTACATGCATTAAATGTAATTTATAACATATATAAGTAAAATAAATATGCATTAAAATTCATAAAATTTAAATAATTATAATCATGAATAATGTTGAAGGAACCACTTATTTAATAGCTGCTATAATTTATTAAAATTTTCGTACAAAGTAAGTCACTTGTGAAAACTAAATATATTATAAAAATATATTATCTTTTGTTGTTAATAGTTGTTATTATATGTTATAAATATTATATATTGTAATTAAGCGTTGACTAATTTATCAAATGTTATCATTCTTCAATGATAAAAATTAAATTTTACTTTATTTTCTTCTTACAAAATTATTATTAATTATAATAAATATTTGACAACTTAACAAAGGAAAATAATAATCTAAAATACTGCAGCCTGAACATTAAGGAAAAATAAATTTACAATGCAAATATTTAATATGAATTTTAAATTTTAAAATTTAAAACTGTTTTAAATACATAAGATAATTCCAAATTTGAAAATATGATAATTAGCACCATAAATAAACCAATAATTATTAATGTTTTTAAAAAAATATTTTGAGGAAAACCACGTAATTTAAAGATAATGTAAAAAGCCTTAGCATTTAACAGACATTTAAATAGTATCCTTATCTATCCAACTTCTTTAAAATTAATTCTACAAAAATATTTAAGATTTATACTTTATAATTTATTACATAAGAATTAGTTTAAAAATTCATAAGTACCTAAAATATTATTCAAGATATTTGAAGTTGTTTAAATAACAAAATTAAAAGTTATTCCAATAAACTGCATATTTTTGTATTATTTATTTAACAATAATTCATTAGTAAAAATCCCGTGTAAAGGGAATTAAATAAAATATAGTTTACTTAATTAAAATACGAATATGATTTCTACATAAAACTTGAAATCTTTTCACACTCAAGTTTTCTCAGCTATGAATTATATAAAAAAAATGGAAAAGTAGTGTGTTTATTGCATAAACTTTAATAAATGTTTACTGAATATCGTATTGTTTTTGTAGTACATTATATAATTTACTTCTCTTTCTTTAAAATATAAATAAAATCAGAATCATTTTCTATTTTGTCAAACTCATATTAGAAATATTTGAAAAAAAAAGGGTGACAGAAATCTGCTAAGTAGACATTAGAATCTAAAGTACATGTCTATAAACATGGACTTCATTTCTTTTTTTGATTTTGCTTCTCTACGAAACCAAATGATTTTGTACCAAATGCATGCATGCACCAAGTACATGCATTCAAACATTTACCAAAACTGCAATTTATTTGATAATTTTTTTTTCCAGAAATGGTGCCTGGTTGGTTAGATAGTTTGTTTCTGTTATTAAAAGGTAGTGACATCGTATCCCGACCCAGTAAACGATTGGTATTGTTAAATAGTCGTGACTAAGGCACGCTAATTATGTCGTGGTTTCAATGTTATCCATGTGAAATGATACTTCTGGAGATGACAGACCAAGTCTGGAGGTTTTCTACTTAGTTAATGATTTTTAATTGCGAAGACATTTTTCGGGACTCTGATGGCACACACACTTGATGCCCCATTATATCAATTGTACCCTTGTTGTACTCAAATGTTTAAACCCTAGCAGCCGTTCATTATATAACAACATAAAAATAACCTATAACCACAATTTTTTATCCATTGTGTTTTACTATGTCTGTTATTAAAATTAAAATTTTGGTGCATGATTACATAAATAACTTACATAATATTTTAAAAATCTAAAACTTTCTTATCAAAACTATTAAAAAAGTGTAGTTTTCTTCAAGTTAATATCCAGCCCGACATTATCATTATTATATTAATAAAAAAGTAATGAAAAATGAAGTAAAATTATTTTATTTAAGGTTATTTATTTTAATAAAAATTAAAATATAAAATTACTGATGAATATAACGGATATTATTTAATAATTGAAAATGCATCACACCTTTTTTAAAATCTACATAAAATTAAAATATATAGAGCAGATATATTTATAAGGGAGAGAAGAAAAATGCATTTGGAGGAAATAATTGCACAGAAATAAATTACTAGACGAGTCTATTGGGCTTCAGTTAGTTAGATTGTCAGAATTGTTTTCAACTTAAATACAGTATGTCATTATAAACTTACATTGCAAATAATTTGGTATTTTAACTAGAATTAGGGAATCAATATGAAAGCAACTGTCAAACTTAAAGTTGTACGTCAATAAATTTAAGTAAAAAAAATTCACGTATCCTTATGAAAATGTAATGCAATTAATTCAATGTAGATTAAAGCATTAGTATTCTTTGGAGATTTGGAAACAGTTTGTGAAAAAGAGCTCGTTTACTGTGATGTTAATTTAACAAGCGCACAACGGTATGTCGATCCGTCAATACTGACAATAAAGAAGACAGGTTTGGCAGAATTGATAAATGAGATGACATAACATTAAAGTAGTCCAGTAAAATTGAATGTAACTTTTAGGAATATTATACAGATTCAGTATTAAATTAATTCCTATCGTTTTATGTTCTAAGAAATTTAACTGGTTTTCAGATATTTTTGATAAAAAGAAAGTGTTAAGTTTAAGATTGTCTTTATTGATGTTAATAAAATTATCACATAAATGCAACTAATAGTTAAAAGTTTTCTCTTCAAATCTGATTAAGCAATGTAATACTCAAATTCAATTTTTTTTCCTATTAGATGTGTTTTTCATTACTGTTTAATTTATGTAATATTGATTCGCTTATTACATTTAACTCTTGTTTATAAGAAGCATTTTGGTTATTTTATTAGATTATATTCACACGAAATTTACATGCGGATGCTTAAGGTGTTCTCGTGTTTCAAAATTAACCAAATTTGGCAGATTTCTCAGACTATCTTAATCTTTTAATCCAATTAAGTTCTTAGCATTAAATTCTTTTGTAAATACGTGACTGTAAAATTATTTTATTATCCATTAAAAATCTGTTAATTTTATATTGTTTATAAAATGAAAGTACAAGCATGTTATGCTCATAGTCTATTTACTGTAAACTTGTATAGTAACTATAAAAAGGTACCGAAAAAAATAGAATCAAACATCACACGAAAATGTTTTATTTTAAGTAAAATTATCAGTACAGATTAATTAGTAAAAGATACGATTCAAAGATTTTTCATTTTAAAAGTTTATGATGTCTAAAATGTTAATTGAGTCAATTTAAATTATCTGATAATCCCAAAAAATAAGTGAACACTTAAATTTAAAGATTTATAATAACTGAATTATTAGAATGAAAAATTAATGACAAAATTCTTCCATTGAAAAATTATATGTGTTCCCTAGCAAATTTAAAACTCGATCTAATCTAAATGTATCAGCTTATAGTTACTGGAATCATTAAGTAAAGTAAATTTCTAGGTTCACAATTTTAATCTATGTACAAATTTTGAATATACTGGAAATGTATGAGATTATATTGTATAAAAAAAAAAGTTTTTCTAGGCAAATTGAATTTAATATCTTTGATAAAATTTTCTGATTCTTTAATTTTTTTAGAAAATATAGATTTTTTTTCGTTTCGTTGTCACGGAAATTTATTTCCTTATTTCTTATGAGAACTGAAAGAAAGTATACCTTTTACAAAGTAATTACCAGTCAAGAATAATACGAATTACATATTTTTTATTCATATACAATTTTGCTTAGTAACAAAGTTACTAAACTTTAATAATAAAACTATAACATTATTACACAATTTTCATCTGAATTCATAAATAAGAAATAGTCTGGGAAACAAAATAAAAAAAATAAATATCAAAAATTCATCAATTCAAATTGGAAACATGAAATTTGACGTGTGAACAAAATCTCAAGAAATTTAAACTAAATTTTTTAAAAACAATTATATTTGTTTGACTTATAATAATATTAATATTTCGTGCATTAGATATTAATATAAAAATGATTACATTGAGAATTAAGTACTTTTCTAAAATTTTGTTTTTATAATTAATGTATTCAACTTTAAAAATTTATTAATTACATGATTAACTATAGTAACTTTGACCCTCGAAATCATAAAATGGCTTAATTTTAAACTATGACACTTGCAAATTCTTTCTGCTGTTCGATAATGTTATTAAGATGCGAATCATTATTAAGTCTTATTCGTCTGATATCTGCAGTTTACAAAGCGAATCAGATATAATATTGAAAGTATAAGCATTTAATTACTTTATCACACAGGTTTTGAAATCAATTTCCCTATTTAGAGAATCAAGCCTAACAATGATTTATAAATTTTGGCTTTATCTGTTAACTTTATAAGAAATATATTAATCCATTTAGCACTTAATTATTTACATATAAATTTGTTTCAGAATTATAAATTGCTATAGAAATTTATAACAGTAACCAAATTACAAAAAGAGAAGCATTTGGAAGTAAAAATAATTTTCAGATGAAATGTAATTTTTAAAATCAAACACTCATACCATAAGTAAAATTAAAAACAATTATAATTGAAATAAGTAATTTAGGTAATTTATTAATTTAAGGGAAAGTAAATACCCTAAAATACATTAGAGGATGATTAGGAATTGTACCAAATTTTACCAAACACACATATACCAATTCATCTATCGATTTGAAAAAATTAGTATAAATACAAAATTGATTAAGTTAAATGCATAAATATACATTCAGAAAGAATGAATTGCAAAATTGTTACAATTCATCCTGGGTAAATGTAGCTGAAAGTAAAATAATTACAATATTTCACAGATGAAGGTAAAATTCAAAGATTTAGTTTTACAAACAGAAATCAATCAGTTACTAATAAAGTACTCAAAAAAACTTAAGCAAAAATAGTAAAAAATCAATAACATTCTATAAAAATACTACTTATTTAGGAATTGTTAAAGACATTGGAGTGTTTTTCTTATTAAAGGAACAAGTGTCATCAAATTATGACGTGACACCTCCTAACATTACACAAAAACAGACAACATAAATATTAAACATATTGAACGTAAATAAAGAAACAAAAAAAAATTAAATAAATAAGTTTATGAATCTCAAAGTAGAATTAGTTTTTAGTAATGCCATACTGATAAAAGTGAATTCCTAACCAAGTAAATTATTTTTGAATGAAATTTAAAATGATAAATATTCAAATGTAGATCATTGGAAATATAATTTAAGAGTAAATTACTATCCCATTATTTGTAAAAATAACCAAAAAAAGATAATTGCACATTAACATTAATAAATTTTAATAAATTAAATTCATACACTAAGTAGAATTGTAAAGATTCTTCTGGAATCTTCAAAATATGGTTGGTTTTTCTTTAATTTATTAACAACGCCTTATTTTACATTTTATATAACACTTCTTCTATTTAGCAAATAGTCTTTGAGGAATCTCCTTGGGATAGTATTGTTTAAGGTAGTGTTATATAGGGATATTGATTAGTGTACTATTTAAACTGCCTCAAATTTTAAAAGTTTGACCATTAGATATTTCACTTTTTATAGATTTAAACGTATTAAAAACTTACTGTATTTATAATTAATTGTTAATTATAAAATTAATTGTTATTAAAATTACTGTATTTATAATAAATAAAAATTCATGTCCACGAATTTTTTATGCTTACTATTAATACATTTATTGAATATACTTTATTTTAAGTTTTTAATTAGAATAGTTTTGTATAGTCATGCGTGTGCAGCAAAAATTCTTGGCATGAGTTACACGATATTAACAGACAAATTACGAATTTTTCCACGTTAATCAATTCTCTCAAATGAAAATGTCACTATGATAGTATTTATTTTCGTTAGTATTCATTTTTATCAGTTTATGATTATATAAATATTTGACTTAAATCTTATTAAATATTTGACTAACCACTAAAATTTCCGATTATTATTTCTATTCAAATAATTATTTAATGTTCAAATATATGATCAGGAAATGAAGAGTGTATGATTATATCGAAATATTTAAATTTCTATTCAAATATTTAATTATATTTATTATTTCTTCATAGTAATTCCTATCTTGATATCTACTTTTTCTCTTTGCATTAGATTATTACATGTGTTTTTATTTAAAAATATTTATTTAAAAATTTACATTATAATATATTGTATACAAGTAGAAAAACTTTATAGAACACTTGTCAACAGGATGCACTTTATAGACATGATGGAGAGTCTAAGCTTTAAGCTAATGGAATAAAAAATAGAACTACTGGCTCTTAAGTAAAACTGCCTGCAAGAAATTAATAAATGATGCAGAAAGAAGTAAAATACTCAGTTAAAAGGAATTAGTACGTCACAGTTGGATTAGAAATCTTTATTTTGTGATTTATTAAAAAAAAACACGTTTATCCATTTGACTAAGCTCTATTTGTGTAATTCGTATAAAAACATATGTATAATAATATATATATATATATATATATATATATATATATATATATATATATATATATATATATATATATATATATATATATATATATATATATATATATATATATATATATATATATATATATATATATATATGATTGCAGTGTGTGTATGTTAATTTATGGAAATGCATCAGAAATAACCAAAACTTTAAAATTAACTTATTAGTAGGAAAAATGTTTCAAATTTTTACTACAAAATTATATACTTTTTTAGAATATCTTAACATTAAATTTTTAATTAAAAAATAATTTTACTGATTAGAAATAAAGGTAAAACAAAATAGCCAGAAAAATTTATGTTGCGATAAACATAAAAGTGTATTATTATAAAAAATATTTAAGAAAAAGCAAAAACTAACTTTGCCTAAACTTTTTTTTAAAGTTAAAAAAATGTGGCTTTATTTGTGATATTAAAAATAATAGCATTATTTTTGCTGAAACCACATACAAATTTCAAAACATTCTGAAAAAATTAAATTATATATTCAATATATATATATATATATATATATATATATATATATATATATATATATATATATATATATATATATATATATATATATTTATATATATATATATATATATATATATATATATATATATATATATATATATATATATATATTTATATATATATATATATATATATATATATATATATATATATATATATATATATATATATATATATATATATATATATATATATATATATATATATATATATATATATATATATATATATATTAAAGACAAGAACAAATTATAAAATCTCTTTTAAAACTTTTTTTATACAAATTATAAAATTTCTTTTAAATTTTTTTTATACATTTATTGTAAGTAAATGTAAAAACTATTTTTAAAATATAAATTTCTTTCCAGGCATTGTACAAAATTTTTACAGTAATATTTATTTTAATTAAATGATATTTTCTTAAAAACTGCAATATTTTTCCTACAGCGACATCCAACTGTCTCATTAAAAAATTAAACATTATTTTCTGACTTTAAACACTATGTTTTTAATTGTAAGTATTTCTACGCATTTTAATTCTAAGGAATTACTTATTTATGTTTGGAATTAATGTTCATTTCAGTATTTTTCAATTGCTTAAGCAAACTTCTTATTTTGAAAAATCAACATTATTTAGAAAATGTGTAATTATTCACATTACTTACTTTCATGACATTCATGGAAATATTTATTTAAGAAAACAATAGTGTGCTTGTTATGTTATGTTTATCTTTAAATAGATCTTAAAATATGATGCCTATTATGTATATATATCTTACTATAACCAATGCATTTTAGATGTTTATATTTTCAAAAAGATAATTTATAAATGAGTTATTTGTATTTCAGTATAAAATTAAAACAAAACTTTTGTTTTAATTTTATACTGAAATATATTTATTTATTTTAAACATTTAAATTGCCATATTTACACAAATCGGGACAATTGTGTAAATATGGCAATTTTAATGTTTAATATAAATAAATAAAATGTATAGAATAAAAAATATTTAAGCATTGGGTTATTATTTACAAAAATTAATTTTGTTAATTTTGAAAGCTCTCTTAAAATTCTAAATGAAAATTGACAAACAATGAAACTTATAATTAAATATAGAAATAATTGCAAAAGTCTGTGAAAGAATTCAAATTCTTCTTTGATTAGATGAATATTCTTCAATATTATGTTCATCCGTAAAAATTCATTAGTATATATATATATATATATATATATATATATATATATATATATATATATATATATGTGTGTGTGTGTGTGTGTGTGTGTGTGTGTGTGTATAAAATAATAATATCTACTGGATATTATTTATATTTTTATTCTTTTGCAGTCGTAAAAAGGTTATAATCATAAATTGAGTCTTTTTTGTTGCCAAACCAGAAACAAAAAATAATGCTTTTTATTTCTAAACAAAATGGGACAAATAGATTTAAAGAATCATTCTTAGTTGTTTTCCATCAAGAAAAATATAATAGCATTCAGAAATTAATGTGGTTGCTCTAATATCCATACATATGCAAATGATTATTTCACATTGCAAAAATATGCATTTTGTAACAGGAAATATGAATCATTACTTTACCTAGTCAGACTATAGAGAGATAAAATAAAATATACATTAAATAACTATAGAAGAATGTTCCTATTAGCAAAACGTATATCTAGGTGACAAATATGAGTTAATATTTTCATAGACATATACTCCATATATGTACTAAATTTATATGTAAATAAATGAAAAAATATGTTGCATGGTTTTAATGTAATAAGCTCATTGGATAAAATAAAGATACAATATGAGTTCCAGCAAACCAATAAATACACTGTCTCACAAAAGTAATGGAATACTTGTGTTTTACAAAAGAAAATAAATTACACAAATGCATGCCCAAAATTTTTGTGGGTGTGTTGTATAATTAAATTTAGTAGCAAATATTACATAACATACATTTTGTAAAAATATTAAAATGTTAATTTAATAAAAATATAATTGTTTAAAATGGGACAAAAAATATTTCACATAAGTGATGGGACACCATTAGACATGCAACAAAAATAGTCTGAAATAAGCAATAAAAATATTTTTTGAGTGTTTTAAATTTATTCAAAAGCAGTTGGCAATAATTTATAAAATCGTGTCCACTGAATTTATCTCCAGATTGTGTTGAAATTTTTGTATTTTTTAGCATAGTGCAGCCATGAATGCTAAGCGAAAAGAAATTTCACCTGAAATTCGAAAATTAGTTGTTAATTTTCATATTGAAAGTGGAAAATCTATTAGAGAAACTGCTAAAACAGTTAACTTGAGTCATTCAACAGTTTTCAATATCATTAAACGATATAAAAAAATAAATGATTCAGAATAAAGGAAGACATGGCCGACCATCAAAGCTATCCAATAGAATAAAGCAAATTGTCTTTCGAATTAATTAAAAAAAATCCAAGAATGAGTGCACATAAAGTTGCTGCTGATTTACAAGCATTTTATGGAGTAATTGTTAATCTTGAGACTATTAGAAGAGTAATTCGGTCTGCTGGATATCAGGAAAAAATTCTTCGTAAGTGAAAATGGAAAACTCACACTGACTTTTGCAAAATGCAACATAAATAAAAATTCTGACTACTGGAATAAAGTTACATTTGCTGATGAGAGTAAATTTAATATATTTAGTTCTAATGGTAGAATCTTGATGTGGAGAAAACCGAGGGAAGAATTTCGCGTGTAAACAGAACTTGGTGCCAACAGTAAAACATGGTGGAGGAGTTATAGTATGGGGGTGTATGTCTTCCGCTAGAGTTGGTAATCTTGTATTTATTGATAGTTACTCTACCCGGATAATGACCCCAACCACACTACTTTGAATGTTAGACTCTGGCTACTGTATAACTGTCCTGAAATAATTAAAACAGCACAATCTCCAGACATAAATCTCATAGAGAATATTTGGGAGGAATTGGAATCAGGAATTCGCAAACACACCATTTCTTCAAAACAACAATTGAAATCGGTGCATAAAGAAGAATAAGGTAAAATCACCACAGAAACCATAAAAAAAATTAGTCAAATCCATCCCAAGAATATTAAATCATGTTTTAAAAGTGAAAGAGGAAATTCAAAAAAGTATTTAAACCTTTTAAGGAGTAAAATCTTTGTACAAATATTTGGTGGAAAAGTAAGTACCCCATCACTAATGTGTGCCTTTTTTTGTTCCGTTCTAATCAAATGTATTTATATTTAATTAAAATTTTAATAATTTTACAAAATATATGTTATGTAATAATTGTTACTAACATTAAATATGAAACATACTTACAAAAATTTTGTACATGTATTTTGAATTAATTTTATTACAGTTTCTTTTTGTAAAACACAAGTGTCCCATCACTTTTGTGAGACAGTGTATATTAAATGTCAAAGAAGAATAGGTACATTTTTAAGAGAGTTCAGTTTCTCAAGTACATGAATATGTTCATGAAAGATGTGAACATTATTGAGGGAAATATTTCCAAACGTGAATGTAGGCATTTACAGTATCTGTTAATTAATAAATATGGTGAGTAAATAAATATTTTATATCTTAATGTGCATGAAAATACGTGAACATATTGTAAAGATATGTAATCAATAACAAGGTGTGGTGATCATTAATTAATAATTATAAATATTAGCACTATGATTTATATTTTAAATACTTGGATGAAAGAAAATTCCTATAGACAGACTAAAAATTATTCAAAAATATATTCTTGAATAACTTAAAGTATAATACTATTAGCATAAGAGGAGAAATAGAACAGATAAAAAACCCTAATGTAATCGTCGAATAAAAATAATTAAACGCAATTTTTCTGTAGCCATTTAAATGTATTAAAATACCTCAGCAAAATAAAGCGTGAATATTGAGTTAAAATATGCAAACAAAATTTGTAATGAGAAACTGATTATACTATTTTTATTTACTGACATCATTATTTTAACTCTAAGGAGTTATTTCATTTAAAAATTACCTTTTTATTATTTTAAACAGCATTTTTTTATTTAAATGATCCTTCATTTTCCTTTTTTTTTCAACTCCAATCGAGTTTATTACTTATTATTCTATGAGACGGTGTTGTGCATTTCCTAACAGTTTAAGTCTGTGAAATGTATTTGTCCAACGAGCGTAATTATCTTCCGAAAACATTTTTCATTGGCAGTGGGCCGTATTCACATGCAAGGGAGAAAACCCTGAAAACTTCCAAACACCTGCCCATACAAACTCGTATGCTGTAGGTAAAAATGGCACCTGAATTTTCTGTTGTTCAACAGTATCTGGGATGTTATACCCTGGACTTTTCTGTACGAAGAGTTGTTGTTAATGCATCAGCATGTTTCCCTGTTCTTAAAGGTGAGTTAACGCTATGAAGAGCTGTTCACCAGCATGCTTCCGTGTACCTAACCCCGAGTAGGTGTCTACCAGTTAGATAGAAGCAGCTGGGTGGAATATTCAGGATTTTGAAGAAAGAACCAATACATATACATATATATATATGTATATATATATATATATATATATATATATATATATATTTATATATATATATATATATATATATATATATATATATATATATATATATATATTCCTCCCAAATATTAATATCACAAAGGTCAGATAGTAAAATTGCTTATTACTATTACTATCTGATCTTTGTGATATTAATAAGGACTAATATATATATATATATATAATATATATAATATATATATATATATATATATATATATATATATATATATACATATATATACATATATATATATATATATTTATTTATATATATATATATATATTAGTCCTTATTAATATCACAAAGGTCAGATAGTAATAAGCAATTTTTTCACTTGACTAGATAAAATTACAATGCAACTGGAAGAATAATATACGATCTCCTAATACCAATAGTAAGAATTATTGTACATAGAAATTGATTAGTGAAGAATTAATCTTATATAATTGGGAGATAATTCTATTTGTTACAAATCTAAGGTTAATAGTTTATATATCACATTTAAACACTAAGCAAGGGAAGCGCAAAATAAGCATGAGGTCATTGTGAAGGATGAAAAGTTAATTACTGCATAAGAGAACACCTAGCAGATTCATAACAAGAATACCAGAAAAAACAATGACTGATAAACACGACCGACTGGTAAGAGACCAGCATTCAAAGCTCTGTTTGAAAGTACCTTGAAGATATTATGCAATTTTAAGCATTTCTTTCGTAGATATAAAATATGATGAATACAAGTTCATTTCCGATCAAATGTCGTTGCTAAGAATTTTTTACGCAACGACTACAGATAGCTATGTTGTTAATATAAAATCATTTTCCATGCTAAATTTTTGTTGAAATGGGCATGATTATTCCCGTTAAACACAGTGCTTATAGTGCAGAGCAAACCTTAAGTCCGTTCTCTGCAAAATAAGCAGCGTGTTTAACAACAACTGTTTGCAATTGTCTGTCAATAAGGCTCATATTTGAAACCTGATAAGATCTTTGTAATCATTCACCATATATTATCTTCTTTTTATGGTAATAGACAGACAATGATAACTGATGAAGAATATTAAGTTATGGATATGAAGATAACAAATAAAGGCTCATAGAATACGTCCCTGAGAAAGACCCTCCTCTAGAATATAAGAATTGAAAGACATATTTTAAAAAGTGAATTTAAAAATAAGGAATAGTAGAAAAGTTTTCAGGTATATCGGAAGAATACTTCAAAGGCTAAATTCATTCATTGTATAGAAAATTCCGCAACACCAAAGACGATCATATAATTTTTTGTGCCAAAAAATTGGGAACGCGTGCTTTCAGAATATGAATGTTAAGTTGTTGGATTTTTTCAAATATGCACTTTTTTCGAGAATGAATTTCCCTTTATGAAGATCTAATCTTGATAAAATTACATATTTCGTAGATAGGAACATAATAATAGGAATGCAGATAATATTACATATGTTTTGATAGATAAGAAAACATTAATGTTTTCCTATGACAATTAATATCTATTGACAAACATTATACATAAGTTTAAAACTTCTACATAATTAAAAATTTAGATCCATTGGTTGATGATATAGAAAATATGAAAGACTTTTATTGTACTTCAGACCAAGGATTTTAATTGCATCTTTCTAAGGGATTCTATCCAATGATTCTTGAAGATTTCAATCCAGATTGAATTGAACAAATGCAGAAAGTTCAAAAAGAGTCTTGCATAAATTTCGAAGTAATCACTTGTTCTATTACATCGGTATGCTATGTTACTCTTTCTACTGCTTTTTTCTTTTGCACATCCAGATTTCATACTTGTAAAGGATCTCTTGTTTAACTTTAAAATGATATGAATTTTGCTCGAAATGATTCTTTCACCTTAAAAATGAATAACTTTAAGAAGCAGAACTTGAAACATTAGCAAAAACATCACCAAGGATGTTACTCATGAATTATGGATGAGTGTGTGCTGCAGCTCTAGTTTTCAATGTAGGGATGCAAAATTCCTTATATTTTCCATTGGTTGCTTATACTTATTTCTATAGCAGCTTACTGGAATTTGATAGTGCAATTAAAGATAAATTGTGAGATCAAGATTCCTTCTAGTTTCAACTGACTGCTCAACGAATTCATTCTCCCTATCTGGGGTCCCATCGAAATATCTCTAACGAATTTTTGTGTTACTGGCAAATATATTGGCATTTATGCGCCTACATGGTAAAGACAAAAAAAATACCTGGGTACTACCATATCAACTATAATTGTTAATACTTTACTGGTCTTAGGAATAATTTCATCGATATTATAGACCACTACACTTTAATTACCTAGAACTATCACGCCTAATCTATTATTTGTTAACAGTATTCTTTCCTGTACTTAGTTCAGAATTGGGCTCTACCAGTTACATGATAGCAGCCGAATGCGAATCTTCCTAATTTATAAGCAGGAGGTATGCAGAAGACCATTATGATACTTGACTTATTGCCCCCCAGAAGTATCCTTTTTCTTGGAGGACATCGTTTTAATGACTTATTTATAGTGCGCCGGCTATCGTTAAGGAACTCAACGAATCTTCTGTTAAGCCGAGAATCAAGATCGCTATCTTCTGACACCCTAACCAAGCAGGTCATTTCGGCTCCATATTTATACTGTCTAACAATACACGTAAGTAGGCAAGTGCTATTACGTATTTCTACCTTTTCTTGGAGATAAAGAGAGAGAAATTGTCATTAATGTGTATATCCCTTCCTATTGATGTATTAAACAATCACTGCATAAATAAGGTTATAAAGAGCCAGAAGTAACGAATAAAACATCCTTATTGTTAAGAAGAAGTAAGTTTTCTGCCCATTAATGTCACAGAATGAGACAAATGAAGCTGGTTTACTTATGAATTAACTTACTTTTGGTGTATAACCGATTGCCAGCAATTTTGAAGAACATAATTCAATTAAATTTGTAGTATTAATTTTCAAAGAAAAGTATTTTAGTGTAATATCATGAAAAAGGACAGTGCTGGAACATCTTCAGAATGTATATATACAAACTACCACCAAAAAGTATCCCTTTATCACTAAAAACATTTATCTTTTCCAAAGTATGCTGAGTTCTGAGCTTAAATTATAGGACTTGATAAAAACAAAATGTAAACGCCAACCATGACATTTTTAAGTAATAAAGAACATTGTTGAATTAGTTAGAGAGATCTTTTCCCTTGAACATGGTGTCTTATCATCTGCTGACTCCTCAAATGTTGAAAAATAATCTGAAGGATGAAGACAGACTTCTTCAATTTCCAGGTAAAACATGATTATTCGGAAGAAAAGGAAACGTATGAAAGCACTTCTTTTTCAGATGATTTTATATCTCCTAGCTAATGTTACTATTTTACTGAAATAACCTTTAATCAAGAACTCCCATGTCTAATCAGCCCAACAGTGTGAAATGTGTATAAAAGTTTGTCTTTTGCGTGTACACTAAAGATAATCTTGTATGATCTAGTAAACTGAATCTTTTCTAGTAATAATCGATTAGGTGGTTTTAATTGCATCAACTGTTAAGTTTATTATGGATTTTTCACTACAAGATATAAATTGTTTCCGAGCCAAAAATTATAAGCATTCAGTTGTAAATTTAAATGTGGTTATTTCTCTCTCAATTACTCATGGTGGACAACCTAAAAAATATACGGGATAAGTAATTGGACAATTTACAAAATACATTTGCTGCATAGTTCAAACTTTCTTAGTAGTGCCCGAGTGTACAAAAGGATGGTATTTCAATGCCTTTGATATAACTATCCTTACAAGTAAATACATACAAGCTGCCTTGATACGCTCTGGGAATGTATAGCATTTAAAAAGTCATGGTGAGTTTACATCTCTTCTCACTGTAAAGACACTGGCCTTTGTCTGTCAAATATCACATCTGTTAGAGCATATCACAATTCGCTTGCATTTTTGTGATGTGCGCCAAGAGAAGATTGCATCTTGCTTCACAAGAAGATTAGCTTAATGTGAAATAGTTATGAATAAGCTCACAAGTATTTTCTTATTATAATAGCAAACTTAGTAGTGCCCGAGTGTACAAAAGGATGGTATTTCAATGCCTTTGATATAACTATCCTTACAAGCTGCCTTGATACGCTCTGGGAATGTCTAGCATTTAAAAAGTCATGGTGAGTTTACATCTCTTCTCACTGTAAAGACACTGGCCTTTGTCTGTCAAATATCACATCTGTTAGAGCATATCACAATTCGCTTGCATTTTTGTGATGTGCGCCAAGAGAAGATTGCATCTTGCTTCACAAGAAGATTAGCTTAATGTGAAATAGTTATGAATAAGCTCACAAGTATTTTCTTATTATAATAGCAAACTTAGTAGTGCCCGAGTGTACAAAAGGATGGTATTTCAATGCCTTTGATATAACTATCCTTACAAGCTGCCTTGATACGCTCTGGGAATGTCTAGCATTTAAAAAGTCATGGTGAGTTTACATCTCTTCTCACTGTAAAGACACTGGCCTTTGTCTGTCAAATATCACATCTGTTAGAGCATATCACAATTCGCTTGCATTTTTGTGATGTGCGCCAAGAGAAGATTGCATCTTGCTTCACAAGAAGATTAGCTTAATGTGAAATAGTTATGAATAAGCTCACAAGTATTTTCTTATTATAATAGCAAACTTAGTAGTGCCCGAGTGTACAAAAGGATGGTATTTCAATGCCTTTGATATAACTATCCTTACAAGCTGCCTTGATACGCTCTGGGAATGTCTAGCATTTAAAAAGTCATGGTGAGTTTACATCTCTTCTCACTGTAAAGACACTGGCCTTTGTCTGTCAAATATCACATCTGTTAGAGCATATCACAATTCCTTGCATTTTTGTGATGTGCGCCAAGAGAAGATTGCATCTTGCTTCACAAGAAGATTAGCTTAATGTGAAATAGTTATGAATAAGCTCACAAGTATTTTCTTATTATAATAGCAAACTTAGTAGTGGCCGAGTGTAAAAAAGTATGTTATTTCAATGCATTTGATATAACTATCCTTACAAGCTGCCTTGATACGCTCTGGGAATGTCTAGCATTTAAAAAGTCATGGTGAGTTTACATCTCTTCTCACTGTAAAGACACTGGCCTTTGTCTGTCAAATATCACATCTGTTAGAGCATATCACAATTCGCTTGCATTTTTGTGATGTGCGCCAAGAGAAGATTGCATCTTGCTTCACAAGAAGATTAGCTTAATGTGAAATAGTTATGAATAAGCTCACAAGTATTTTCTTATTATAATAGCAAACTTAGTAGCATTAAAAAATTCTATCAGCAAGCCTAGGCTTAGTTCAAAAGATCAATTACTTAATTTATGGCATTAATTGGCAATATTATTTTTGTTACATCATAAAATATTTCACAAATTGATTAAAATCAAGGGATTTATTATAATTTAATTGTTTCCTTTCTAAAATTTGTTAAATAATAAATTTTGAGATTTTAGGGAATAGTTAACTGCAAATACCAGGCCTTTATTTGTGAATAATACTATGATTTTCTGTGTTATATAAATGGCATGTTTATTGCTCATATCCACAAATTTTTATCAAAAAAACTGTTTTTTTTCCCCTCACTATAAGAGCGTAACTGAATTTTTATGATTAAAAAAATCTTTTGAATAAATCTTAGCTTACAAACTGATATAAAGAACAATTCAGAGAATAAATGAAAATTTTATACAGAAATAAATTCTTACCCAATGATTGTAAGAAATGAAAGGCTTTTTTTTCCCACGGCATTGGTTATTTTTGTTTGAAACCTCTCGTATTTCATAGGAAGTATGATTCATATCTCAGATGAAAGAAATCCCAGATAAATTCTAAAAATAATTCCATATGTTGCTTCCCTGATTAAGTTGCAAAGAACAGAACAAGAAGTCAACTTTCCAAACTATTCACTAAAAGGAATTAATACGATGTCAATTATCCCAAAAGTTTCTTCCATTCATTTTCTTTGTATTCTGAGTAATGATTTTTTACATTACTGAAACTGACTTTGTTAGAAATAAAATAAAGTGAAAAACAAAATGGAAAATAATTGTCAACTACTGGAAAGGGATATTTTTAATTATCAACGAAGAATTTTAACTTTCTTTTGATTCAATTCACGATTCTGATTAGTTTTCTTTTGCAAAATTATAACAATTACTTTGTCCATAAAATTATAAGTTACGATTAATGTCACTGAAAGATCTTGCAAATGTAGAAGAAGTCAAGTTTTGCAATTATCGATGTAGAGGGAATATATTTTTTATGGATATGAATAGGGGCGAAGAATAACAAATTAGAAAAGATATACAATAAGCAATTGGAATAAAAAATACTTTAAAAATTCACATTACTTTTCATTTGACAAGACAAACAAACAAATCTAGGGACATAATAGGTATATCTGTACTACTAAGCAAATGAAATAATGAAGAATATAAATTTTTGCTAGTTGTTTCTGTACAAGAGTTTTAGGAGACAGCTTTAAACTATTTTAAATAATTTCATCTTCATTTGGAGCATACTTTAAATTTCATGTAAATGGTCAAAATGGAATTATGGGAAGTTGACGGTGAATTTTACATGTGCTATATTGTTCTTTTACAAAGAATATCAATACTGTTGGGAGAAGCTTGACTATTTTTCCTGTAATGTTAGACCATGCAAGCTATGGTACATTTAAAAAAATTGTGAATAATAACTTCTTTAAGTTATTTCTAATGTAGAAGCAAAAGGAAATACGTATATTTAATATGTTTGTTAAGAAGCGGTATATTTGGCAATAATTATAGACAAATATGATAAAACAATATAGATTTTCTGAAAAGCCCTTCAGTCTCACATATCCTGAATTTTATGGAAATATTAGAAAAATAGATAGAATTAAATGCTGAAGGCATTCTCTTTTAAGAACATTTATGAACACTCATTATTTTACGAAATAGTATCTAATTCTTAAAATGGTCCAAAAGACGCAACAAAGTTTAAATTGCCATTTAGAAACAATAATTTTGAAAAAATCTCTCAATTCAAATTTACATTTTCATACATTTTTTATCATCCTTTTCCCTTTTTTTTCAATTCTTCAATATTTTTTTTGGTTGAGCAATTTGAATAGAAATTGTTATTAAAGACTCATAATTTTTCAAATAAGTAACTGCACTTCTGATGATGCAGTATCAGACAAATATTTCCCATTTAATATCTAACTCTTATCTACAAAAATATTCTACATGGTATAATCAATTACATAAAATGCAAACATCGAAAGTTCATCTTGTAAAGAATGATAGTGGTTGAATGCTAATATTAGATATTTTTATCTGATATTTATCATATATTCATAAAATAAATAAATGCTTTTTGGATTCAATTATTTATATATGAAATTTGTATCAAATAAATTGTCTTTGTCAACTCAATCTGTTGACTTATCATTTTATTTCAAAACCACAAAACATTTTAATTAAACATCTTGTGTGTTTCATTCAAAATTCTAAAAATTCGGAACTATGTCAACATTTACACTTATTTTAATTAGATAATATAAATTATGGATGAAAAATCATTAACTGATATTCGACTTTATGAGATTGTTTCCAAATTCATAATGCTGCTCTGAAGTACAATTATTTTGACGAATGTTTGCTTATGGATTTTTAAATGATCTGAAACTTTTCAAAAATTCAATCAAGATCTGTCACAGATTAAAAGAAAGATGTTACATATACAAAATTCAACATTTTTGCTATATATATATAATTTTAAAATGTTTCAAAATTTGACTCGACTTTATAAAATAACTTTTATAAATATTTTCCTTACGTAACATGTTTTAGACTAGAAATATTTGGCGCTGAAAAATGGTTTTACATGTTTATGAAATTTGGAACATTTCTGATAACTTCGGATACAAAATCCAAAGCTACATTACGTTCTATTTAATATGGAAGTAAGATATTGTATTCAAAGGCGTATACTTTTGGAAATATCATTTCCATATAAATAAAATTGTCTTCTAGTAAAAATAATATTGCACAAGACATACTGTAATATTTACATTTGCTTTTGAATTTGAAATCCCCGCATTGAGTTGACTTTGCAAGGATTTTAAATATATCGCACAAAGTTGACACAGAAATTACACCGTAGAATCTTTTAACATTAGTACCTTAAACATTAATCATAAATGTATCCTGCGAATAAAGAGTTTCTATGTGTTTCAGTTTCTAAAATATACGTTTTAAAACATCTTTCGTATTCCAGTTTACTTAGATTAACAATTTACAATTTAAAATATTCAACTTCAAATTTGTAACTATAGTTCTAGTAAGACTTCTGTCACACGTAGAATATTTAAAGTTGAAACGAAATAAAATAGTTGTTTAAATTGAATATTATATATATATATATATATATATATATATATATATATATACTAGAAATTATCTATATACAATTATTTTCTTATTTTATAAAGTACATTTTTGGAAAATACTTTATTTGATTTGAAGTGTAATGAAATTTTTCAATTAGATCGTAAACTTGTAAGTACTAAAAAATAATTTAGAAGAAAGTTTTAAGTAGTTTAGTAATTGAAAAAGTAGCAGTAAATTAGCAAATTAAAAATTAATAAGTTTTGCTGTATTTTCAATACTTGATAATTATGAATAATAATTATTAGATAATAATGAAACTTGCATTAAGAATATAAGGTGATCATCATGAGTCTCTTATGATTCATAAAGTTTCAAATGATTTGTTGAATCTATAAGGGTATTTCAATCATTAATTATTAAAGTATTAATTTTTTTAATATAAGAGATTTTTTCAGAAAAATTCATAATAATAATAATAGTTTTACGAATAAATTTTTTATCGTAATGTTATACGAGTCAATGGTTATCGAAATAATAGACAAGATTTAAATTTTTGTGGAATAATATATTAGTTTTACCTAAGTTTTAATATGTTAAATGCCTAAGATAATAATTAAATTTGTCCAGGAATTAGATCTGAAGAAGGCTGATAATTGATTAAAAGAATTTTATGTTTCTCACATTAATCCTCCCAAATTACGGTTGGTTGCAACTCTATCACTCGAAAATTCCAGTTCTATCCGAATCATGTTATATATGCATCATGTTTATGTTTTGATAGATTAACAACCCTGAACATAAGTAATTGTTTACGAAAAGTGAAACAAAATCCCCACTTATCATTCGAATTTGTTATATGATTGTTTAAGAACTATCACAATAGCGTTTGCCATTAACATCTATGAAAAGGAACGATATCAAATTTGCTAATTTCCAAGCTACATTTCTCCATGACACGATGTTTTAATTGAATTGAACAAAATGCTCACTTTATATCAGAAAACAATAAGCTTGATAATGACATTATCAATGGTCTTTTAGTAAAATAAAGTACATATATACAAATCTAGAATCAATACATTTTCACGAAGAGAAGTTAGTTCAGGCCTAGAATGTTTTCTGTGCTGTCAATGTACATTACAGTAGGGTTAATATTCTAATTGATTTTTCAGTAGCAGATACAGTTATTAAATGTTAATAACAATAAAACATTCAATCCATCCACTATAACAATGTTGCTCAATAGATCCAAAAATATATTGGGCAGAGTAAAGCAAGTCCACTGAATGGTTATTCATATCATTCCAACATTATAGAAATGCTTAAATAGGCTTATTTTGGCTTAAGAATAAATTCAAACACTTCAGATTAAAGACACTCAAGTCGATAACACCTGTTCTATTCTGTCCACCAACCGGAGAGTAATGCTGTATATCTGTTTACTGCATACAGTTTTATTGGGACATTTTCTTTTCCAGATATTCTTCTGTATGACACTTAAATATGGTTTACAATACTACTTGTCAAGGGATAGCTCTGGCCTGGTTGGGTAAGGAGTCATTTTAACAAATAAAAAGTAGTGAGTTCAAATCTCAGTTTAACCAAACATGTTTTTAAAGGTGGCTGGGATATGTTGAAAATCTTGTGGTGGCAATGTTTTCTAGGTAAAATAATATCTCTAGGG
The DNA here is from genome assembly GCA_030067965.1 of Latrodectus elegans. Taxonomy (NCBI): domain Eukaryota; kingdom Metazoa; phylum Arthropoda; class Arachnida; order Araneae; family Theridiidae; genus Latrodectus; species Latrodectus elegans. The sequence continues at coordinate 65,229,999 of CM057821.1, read as the reverse complement.
GTGGCAGGTCAATAATTAATGTCTTTGCTTCTTGTATCCTGATTCTAAATTCTGAAGACGCTCACTCGTCTACTTTTACCTAACAAGTGGAACCCTGTCTGGTTATTAGAATGCCTAACTGCGGATAGGGTGATCTTGGGTTCAAATCCCAGTTCGGGCATAAATGCACTTTCTCCCTATCTATTTTTTCTTTGTATGAATGAGTTGTGAATGGTTGCCAACCTTATAAACGGATACCTATAGCATGTGTGTACTGAGAAAGTCGGACTCCACACAAAAATATGGTTTATCTAGAAAAATAGAGCAGCGCACTCCATAATGCCAGCCTAGCTGGCACACAACTACAACAAATGTAGTTCAACTCTGGGCTACGTACAGGGAAGTATGCTAGTGCTACACGAACTATCCGTCAAGTCTGCCGTTGTTAAAAGAAAGACTAATGCATAACAAATATTCAATGGACACCATACTGGTTTAGTTCTTCATTATACAATATTGATATCTGTATTTGAAAAGTAGATAATTCTGATAATTTGAAAGTCATGCAAAGTCATTTGATTGAAACAATGTATCATAAACTACTTCAGAAGTAATTTAACTATAGCCCATTCCTAACAGAAGTCGATACAATAATTTTAAGCAGATTATTTAAAATATAGTCCATTACGCTAATATATCAGTCATTAATGTTAAAGATGATTTTAGCTATACTATATTTCACTATATCACTCAGAACATAATTAAATGAGAATTTTAAATAGGAAAATTTCAGGAATGTTTTCTTTACGAGTAATACTACCTTACTTTCTAATTTGGCAATTATTGTTATATGTCAACCTCTAAAACTTGCTTCTTAATGAGCCTTGAAAGTTATTTGATCGAATAAATTAAATTTGTTATCACTCTTGGTTTTCCAAACCATTTTTAACCTATCTTTCGTAATTGGTGCAGATTATTTTTCCTTTTAAGAGTTCCATTTTAAGAAAATACGAGAAATATTTTCATATTTAAAAACGCCAACTCCTAATGTTAAACGGGAAAATCAAATTTGAATGAAGAAATAATTTGATCGTCAAGTATGAATCTAAACTTTCTCAGTTTCTCTAAAAAAGAGATTAATTACTAGTTTATAAGACAAGCGTTTCTATAAGATGAACCTCATTTTATACACATTTTTTAACTATACATTTTTATTACTGATAGTAATTACAAATTAACTATTTTTAAATGTAAGGTAGTATGTAATATAGTTACAAAATATCAGAGTTTGCAAGTACACGAATCATCAGAAAAGAATTTCTTTTAATTTTCTTCGTCATTACCCACATACTTAGAAGAGTCACTTGTGACCATTTCTAAATCAACATTTGAGTCCTTAAGTGACAAATTGATTCCTGTACCTACAATTTCATTACTAAATTAAATGCCTGGCAAATTTTACGATATTTTTGTTTCAGTCCGGATACATGACTAGTTTGTCTTCAAGAATCTTAAATACCTTGATGTTGATTTAGCAAAATTGGTAGTCAATCTATCAGTCGTTGTCACTTTTGCAAGGGGAATAATTATTTTTCTTGGCATGGAAGTCCCGTTTTTCTGTTGTCTAAAATTCAAGTATTCTAACTTTGCCTCAATTCCAGACCATGGTACAGTTTCCCTTTGTAGTTTACTGTGATTTTTTTCTTGATTCCGCCAAGTCCTTATGACTAACTAAGTTGGGAGTGTGGTCCAAAATGCCTCACATTAGCCATTTTACAATTTTCTTTAACATACGCTGCCACATGTAATTTGCATATTGTGTTATAGCTTTGCCAACGTTGTTTCTGAGTCATAGCTGAGTAAGAATTTTAACAAAATTAAACAGTATAAATTTCATACGTATAAAAATCATTCGCGCAAAAATTAGGAAATTTAAACAAATCCAGTGGAGATCGTTCTGTAACAGCACATGCATGTCCTGAGAAGTCTACATATTTATGGTATCCCCACACTGTGAGAAAAAAGTTCTGAATCTCGACGTATAAATCGCACATCGTTTTTCAGACCAATTTTCAAAGAATAATGACCGCAAATGCGGTAAGCAGCATTTTTAATCTTTATGGATTTAAATTTCTGTTTGCTTTAACAATTTTTTGAAACAATTTAGTATTTTGAAATTTATGTTGTTAAAATGTCATAAAGTTTTGAGAAATATTTTTTGCTCCTATTTTATAAATTCATTGTTTTTATGGTTTGAATGTACTAACGGAAATTTAGCTGTAGATTTATGAAGTGCTGCCTTTACTAGCGTAAATATAAACATGTAACTTACTGTTTTGAAAAATATCTTATAAAGTAAAAACTAATATTTTTTCTATAATATAAAACACAAATTAACTTATAAAAATACATATATAAATAATTAAAATATCTAATATTTTATGTAAATGTATCCACTTCTCTGCCTGGGTTTTTACTATTTTGAAAATTATTTAATGAATATATAATTTGTACCTAATTTATACCATATGCTTATATGATTAAAATTTACCGAATTTTAAGTGATGCGAAAACATGTATCTTGAAGTCAGAAATCCCCCAGAGTTATATAAATGGTGAAAGTTAATGAACATGCTATGTAAAACAGAAGCAAAATTTACATCAGATACATTAGGTATTTTTTGTAGATGACATACCAAAATATCCAAAAAATAAAAAATTTCAGTAGTGCAGTAATTTCAGCTTAAAACAAAAGTGTGCACATATTTCACAATAATTTTTCAGTTCGATTATGATTATTAACTGAAAAGATAACGATAATATAATGTGGAGACGAAGAAAATCATTTTTGCCTAGAGCATCCCAAAGTGAACAAAAGACTTAATAATAATAAAAAAATATTATATTTAACTAAGAAAATGTTCTAAATTTTAAAACACATAACTATGTACACATTGCAAAATAATTTAATTTAGAGCATCTTTAAATGATGTTTCTCATCTGCAATGTAATTTCATGCATAAATGTGAGAATAGCAATTTGGATGATATTTATAATAATGAAAATATTTTTTCACTTAACAGGTGACGTATTTGAAATGCTAAAAACGCATTAGCTTAAAAAACAGAATTTTTCATTTTAATTAAAAAAAAATTGCAAATAAAAATTAAAAAAAAAATACTTTATGTGACTATAGAAATAAAGTGTTGCAATACCTGAAGCCTTTTTCTCTACTTCCATCCGTAAGGTATACATTACAAATGAGTAAAAGAATCATCCTCTTTAGTCTAAAAGAAAGAAAAGATCTAAGCTGGAATTTTATATCTTTTAATTCAATTACACAATATAAAAAAAAGTTTAAATCACCATTGTTTCATATAAATTATAAACGCTGTTACCGAAATTTTTATGTTATATTAGTCAGAGAATGATATTTTTATATAATTTTCGTCAAATTTTATGCTGCGTCTGTAACTTTAACGCAGGAAAAAATTGACAGAGGAATATAATAATTTTCTTTATATATTAGACAGAGGAATTATAAATATAATGTATTTATATAATCATAAATGTTAAAATTACGCATTTATGAAATATAAATATTAAATTCTTCACAATAAATAAAGATTAATTAATAAATGCCTATTTCATCTCAAATCCATATTCAATTTTTACTTTAATTTTAATAGCCCTTTACATAAACTGTGTTCAAAAATGATATAAAGTAAATGTCAATAAATAATATTAAGGATGGAATCGATTAAGGATATTCATTTCATAAGAGAGCCAGTCAAAAACAAAATATGAATTCGTATTAAATTTTAAATAGAGGATCTACTTTTACCATTAAGAGAAATAACTCTTGCTTTTACTATTCATTTTTTTAAAGCGCATATTCAATTTTTACTATATACATTTCAAGAACCTGTAGGGAGTAAATGTCTCCATGTTTTTGTTTTCAAATATATTAACGGTCAAAAATTATTTGCGTATATTAAATTTTTGTGGGTTAATTAATTACTAAATTCTTACTCAAAATATATATTTCATATCAAAATATTAACTGTCATTATTTTAGCATATAGTAATTTAATAAATATATTTTCTTCATGTATGATGAACCTAACAATTAGGCCAAGAATGCAGTAGAATGGTTGGAGCTCTTGACTTTGATTCAACAGTACGTGGGTTCGAATCCGTCCTCAAAGTTGGTAGTGGTTTGCAACTCACTTTAAACAGTATATGTTTCTCTAATTAGACGTTGTGCACAAAAGATGAAAGGCGAAAGACAAACAAATCCAATTGTTAGTTAAGATTACAACATTTTTTTTTAAATATCGAAGAACACAGATTTATATATATTTACTAACTACACATTAAAAAAACTTTAAAACAAGTTAAATGTATTCAAGATGAATCTAAATTTAGCTTCATTGGAATGGACATGAGATAATTGATTCTATTATTAAAACCAAAATATTTATGTAAATAATATGGCTATCAAATCTTAATTAAAAGTACTTTTAAGGTGCATTAAACAGTTTAAAACAATATATAAAGGTAATTATAATATGTGATATACTTTTATTTTTACTATTACACATTGAATTGGGAATAGTTATGGAAATATTCCTCGCACATAAAAATCATTATTTTTTAAAATATTAAATAAATCTACAATAAAATATAAATTTAACATATTTTAAAATTAATTTAATTCATTCATTTAACATTAAAAATGGAATATTTATGATTGCAAATTTGCTTTTACGGATCATTTTTAAATTTATGAAAGAAAATGCAATTGAATTCTAAGACTATGGTGTTAATGCATTGTTTTATAGCCACAATAATTTCATGATTAAGTTATGTGTTACTATTTATATCACACTTATTGAATAATCGACTAGTTTCTTCAAAATTCCTTTAAAGCAATAATATTTTCTTTTCTAGCGTTAAATGCAAAAGGATATTTGTAGAAATCATATTTGAGGAAAACGTACAATTATTTCTCTCTTCTACGTTCGGTGCAGACATAAGCAATTTACCTTATTCTTTTAGTTAAGCGATTGCTTTCCGCCTTTTACACAACTTGGAATTGATCAGGTAATATGCATTACCTGCTCATAAATTATTGCTTCAAGATGAAACATTTGCATCAAATATATCTCCGATAAGATGCTTCAAGAAGTAACTGCTATTATCTAGACAGGTATTTAATAGGGAATATCTAAGATAAAAAGCAAACTTTCTTAGAATTATCTGAGTGCATTCATTTAAGATATGAAATATGCATATTTAATAGTAGATTTTTAAAATAATTTTATTTAAATTACAATAAATTATGTTCATTTGCAATAAAAACCAAAATTGCGTAATAAATGGTTTTTTTAAGAACTGAAATAAAAAGGATCAACACTAACTCGTTTTGAAAGTATTACATTATTAAAATTAATTTTTGTCCTTAATTAACCTAGTTCTTATGATAAAATGATATTAAGTTTATAAAATGTATCATCTTGAAAAATGGTCTTGTCGCGGAATATTAAAAGATTGAGAAGTGGTGTTATTCTGGTACGAGAAGTAAATAAAAATAATTTCTTAACTTGTGTTTTCTTTACAAAACCGTAAAACATATTAATCTCATCTAAAAGAGACGCGAGACAATGTTAGGCAAGATTTTAAGGTACTGAAATCCTGAAATCTGCCAAGAATATGTCAGCAGAGTGATTAATGTGGGAGTCTTCCGCTCATTACATAAACTGACAAGTCTGCTTAAGTTCAGTAAAAATAGAACAGACGTTGCTTTGTGTTTCTTACAATATTTTCATTACTTTAGTATCTTAAAGTAGAGAAGTGATTTTAAAGAAAAATTAACTTCCCAATTTAGGTTGAATAATTAAAGCAACATATTCTAAAATTGAGGGTAATGAATGCTAAATGGCTTATCACAAAATTGTCAAAATCTGTTAAGATTTGCAATTTTTTAGTTAAACAAAAGTTCATTTTATTCTAAAGGACATGCCTTAACAGTTAAAAACATATTAAAAAGCTATATATATATATATTATATACATACATAAATATATATACATATATATATAAATATATATATATACATATATATATATAAATATACATATATATATATATATATATATATATATACATATATATATATATATATAATATATATATACATATATATATATATATATATATATATATATTGTATATATATATCTATATCTATATATATATATATTTATTCTTCAATTTTTATTTAAATAGCTTTCCGATTTTTACAATAAATTTCTTTTTATTGGAAGACATTTCTCTAAAATGTTCATCTTATTAATGAGTAATCATATTAATATTTAATATCCGAATATTGTAGCATAATACAATTTATTGAAAATATACTAAAACTATATTGTTCCTCATTTTAATATACTTTAAAGTATTAATAACATTTTAAAAATAAAATTATTACCAATTAGCTTTTCCTAAGAAGTAATACAAGGGAATTTTAGTACTACCTGTTTACTAAATTTTTATAAATATTTTTCCTTGTTATTTATAATATTGTTTATTGTAAAGTTATTTTTACCAGGAAATATTTTTAATGAGAATAACATTTTACTCACTAAACTTATATTTTAGAATCACTTTAGAGTGATAGAATTGAAATAGGAATCGAAATCAAACATGAGTATACTAACATGTGATACTAACAATTACTTTTACCAAAAACATATTTTAATCAAAAATATATCTTAATAGGCTTAGAATGTTTTAACAGAACGCAAGTCTCAGAAAAATTAACCTTTGCTCGCCATAATAAAATGGAATTAGATTATCAAAGTGATCATTAAAATAAAATAATAATACAAACTAAGATACAGTGCATAGTCAGACTTGAAGAAATGTATTCACGATTCAAATGAACAAGTCTACGTTATTGTTGTTGAGTCGTCGTGAGCCAGTTAGGCTGACAATATGTGGTGCACTGCTCCACTTTTCCAACTGAACCATATTTAGGTGAGGAGTCCGACTTCCTTAGTACCCACATGTCGTAGGTACCCGTTTATAAGGTAAGCAATCATTCACAACCCATTCATACATGGAAAAGACTAAGACAGGATAGATAGAGAAAGAAAGTACATCCATGCCCGAACTGGGATTCAAACCCAGGACCTCCCTATCCGCAGTTAGGCAAACTGACCACTCGACAAGTTAAGTGGCAACAAGTCTACATTAAATCTACATTTCAAATTAGAAGGTTACAATCATGAGTTAGAAATCATGAGTTAGAAAATAAAATATTAACAATTGTCAACATAAAAATAGTTGAGAGTTATTGGACATTCATACATTACTCTTGATGCATATCATTACCTTCTTTCATACTATTATTCATTGCTTAAAGATTCTAATTGTATTTTTCCAAAAGCACAGATGTATGAGAAAAGAATATGGAACATAATTATTGTTGAGAGAAGCACTAATACCTTCAGATGTATGATTCTAGTCAAATTATCATAATTAAGTATTATCTGATAATTGGCTTCAATTTTTTAAATTGAAAACAGCACATCTACTCTAAATGCTTCCTATAATAACTCAATATCAAAATCATAATGGATTTTACAACAGAAATTGTTGTGGTATAATTGTTGTTGCTTAGCATGCTTTCCTGTATCTAGCCCAGAGTTGGTCTCCACACGTTAGACAGGAGCAGTGGAGTAGAGCTTAGTGGTGATTTTGAATCAGGGATCAAGCAGAAGCCCTTCAATATTTCATCTACTATCCCCAGAAGAATGTATCAGTTCAATTGGAGGACATTGCAAATACGCCCAGTTTTGACGTACCCCAGCCACCTTTAGTGTGCACGAAAGATCTTCGATTAAGAAGGAATTTACTCTCTCTAACTTCAGATAGTAAGAACGACACCCTAACCAAAAAGGATATCACAGACCTTATAACGTTATTGACAAATGCATTCATTTAATACGGAATTCTTGGGGACAATATTTAAAATGAAAAATGTTTCTTTAAAAACACGCAGCAAGCTATGAACAAAATAATTTAGTTTCGAAAGAACAGATATGTTTCACATATATTAAATTATTTCAAGTCAGAATTGATTTTGGAATTTTTTTTCATCTGAAAAAAACTCAAAAAACAATTTCACTAATAATATACATAATCGCTTGCCAATCTTAAGAATTTTTAACTACCTGCTACAAACAAAATAAATAATTACCCGTATGCACTAAAATAAAACATTATATACTTTACCAACATCATTAAAAGCTTACTTTTTATTGTTGTATTATTGTGTTATTAACTAGTATTTACTTATTATTTATGTAAAATAAATACTTTTTTATTCATTATTATTTTCGCCTACAGATGCGTGTTGTAAAGTGTTATTTGCCGAGTTACGTTAACAATATTATATTTTGACGCTTATATTTTACCATGCAGTTTTCACTAAATACTAATTTTTCATAAATATTTATTTTTTTATACATGGAACACATGATTTTCCCTAATATATATATATATATATATATATATATATATATATATATATATATATATATAGATATATATATATATATATATATATATATATATATATATATATATATATATATATATATATATACACACACACACACACACGCAAAAATAAATACAGATAAACAATAAACAATAATCGAAACTAGCAGGATAAAAGTAAAAGTTACATTTTGCTCTAAAAAGACAAGGATCATTTATCTCCATTTAAGAAATGTTTGACAAATATATTTTTCTAAATATACTTCTCTTATTAAATTATGATCAGAAATTCGGAAACGTATTTAATCATGGGTTGATTCTGTATTGGTTTCGGATACGTTATTGACAGATGGGCATTAATCTCTTCTAGAGTGCTGAAAATGTTAGTTTTATTACTCTGAACAGTTCTTTTCTAAGTATAAATTATTTTAAGGAAAAATGTATTTCATTCTATATAGTGTATTACATTTAAATTTATTTCTTTTAAATTATTTTCATGGTTATTCGTTTTTCTTTCTACGCATGTATATGGAGTCCAATTCATTAAACTAAATTTAAAGCTCATTTTATTTTTTTCTAAATTATTTTTTTTTCTTTTTTTACTATAAGTAACCTTATTGCACAACACAGATAATATATAGGCAATTTCTTCAGAATAATATTTTCAAAATTGTAAATGAATTTTGAATGCCTCTTGAACAATATTTACCTTTATTCACTTATTCGTAAGTTTGAATATTAAAAATTAAATACATTAAATTTTACATAATTTTATTTTAATCAATTAGGTCCAAAAATGAAATTAACGAATAAAATCTGATTATATTTAGTACAAAATAGGCTTGTAGAAAATTAAATTTTAAGTAACTGACTCTGGATAGCAATAGCCATAACTTATTTCTGAAACTCATATGATTGAAATATTTTTTTAAAATTTCTTCTGGGTGAGTGAAAAGTACACTTTCATTTATTTTATGAAGTCAATTCATAACTTAAAAAGAAAATATTTTATATTACTCATTATAAAGGCAATTTTTATAAAAAATTCGAAATATGAATTTAAAAATTATATTTCTTAACCTCATAAACAAACATATAATAAGATTGATTCAATATTTTGGGTTTGATTTCTTCATGAGTTTAAAGTATAACTCAATACAAAATATTCCTTTGAGTAATAAAAATTTATTTTGAGGCCCAAACCTATTTTTATGTCGGTAGTTACAGAGCAAAATCTATGATTTCATTGCAATTTAGATGTTAAAAACCTTTCGCGCCTACTGTCACAGATGCGAGGCAGCAAGAGACACACACACTTCCCGGCCAACACACAGGTGACAGAGGCTTTTCTAGGTTCACCCATATATGCCAGTGTCTTAGAACGTTTTTAAAACTATAATTTTTGGCACAAGATGGCATTTATGTATGTCCATATCGTTTCAGATACATATAGATTTGACCTACTCGAAATGAGAGTAACATGACTGGCATACACGCGGTTTTGGATTATATAAACATAAGGGGGGGGACTAAATGGTTTCGAATTGAAGGCTGTTTAAATTTGCACGTGATATTCGCTTATAGTAAATAGGAATGTTATCGGTTTCACCATTTAAAGCAGTTCAAAGAAATAAAGTGGATAATTCGGCTTAAGAAAGAAATTGATTTCTTTAGGTATTATTTTGATGATACAATAATGATATTAATTACTGAAGAGACTAATCTGTATCTGAGGAGTAAATACCCTGAGGATGTATCTGGTGAATTTTAAGTAAGATATTTTTTAGTTTTCAGATATATAATGTTAAAAGTCATTAAAGTAAGTAATTAAAATAAAATATATGCAAAGTATATAGTTAAACACAAAGATCAATCTTTAGTAACAAAAATATGTATGAATATATAAGGAAAGCAAATGCCGTTCAAATTCTACTCAGAGCATTATTGAAAAATGCGTTGATACTTCGGTAAATTCTCAAGGCTTAACAGTAAAAAAGCCTCCAGCCCTGGACAGACACTCGCAAAAGAAACTGCCTGCCTCAGCGATATGTACGCGTTAGCGTTACCCGTCACGAAAGGGTTAAATATTATATAACTGATATTAGTACAAATTTCTATTCTAACAATGCCGGCCAACTTGTCTAGTGGTCAACGGGCTTGAATACGGATAGGGAGGTCCTAGGTTCGAATCCCGGTTCAGACATGGATGTACTCTCTCTTTATCCTGTCTTTGTCCTTTCCTTGTGTGTGAATGAGGTATGAATGGTGCTTACCCTATCAACGGGTCCCTATGGCATGCGTGAGGGTGCGATGGTGGCTCACCCCCTGTGGAACACCCGGGGCAACGCCTCAGAGGCAAAGAGATCGCTGTTTCTGGCTGGTTCCTTGGTTATAAGGGGACAATACATCCCAATATACCTTGACCATTGAAAAAAAATCTATTCAAACAATTTATTAAAAATTACAAATTTAAATAAATATGTAAAATTATATCTTGGAAATAATGGATGATTATAACATTGATTCATTGATTTGTGCTACAGAAATAGGTATTCGATTATATTCAATTACTCAATACTTTAATTCAATTTATTCAAAATTATTTATAAGCTTAAGTAGTATTATTGTAAAAAATTACTATATATACATACATACATACATATATATATATATATATATATATATATATATATATATAATTATATAGCTACGTATATATATATATATATATATATATATATATATATATATATACTTATATAGCTACGTATATATCTATATATATATATATATATATACGTAGCTATGCAAAGCATATATGAAAATTATTATCCTTTATTTCTATTGTATTTACGGAAGAAAAATTTGAAATCAAACGTTTGAAAATATGTATTCCATAATTTTTTTCAATTTCTTTTCTTTAGATGTGTGGATATTAACAAAGGCGTATGATCAGAAAAAAATAGATTTTCTTATATTTCTGTCAATAAGTGATAATAACTTCCTTGCTTTTATTAAAAAAATAAAATTCGCCATATTGACGCCTTTCAGTACACAGAGGAAGCCATTATTCTTGTGCTATTGTTGACAGATCTTCAAAAGGAATATCTTTAGAACACTATTGTCCATTACTGAAATTTAATAAATATAAAGATTGATGGATCTATTGATTTGAGCTTCAGACATTTCGGAAGTACATGAATTCGAAATCTTCCAATAAAGGAACTTCATATCAAGTTAAAAATGATGGATTTCATCCAAAAACTCACAAAATGTTATATATAAATATTTTATATTTAACAATCAGTTATAAACAACGGGATTCAGCTACTCTTTAATTTTAATAAAAAAATAATATATTTGATAAATTATTCTAAAAATCAAAAATATAACATGCCTTAAAGACTTCCGATTCAATGCAGTAAAATATTTTAGAATGTTTTATATTTTTTAAATTAATTTATGACAAAAATTACAAATATTAAAAGTCTTATACAATGAATGCTTTATCGAATCTTTAAATTAGTTTTCATGAAATGCTGATTGATGCCAATGGTTAAGATAAATATCTTCAAGAAATTTCCATGTCGAAACAAATGTTCCGTTTCGGCAAGTAACGTTTCTTTATCCACTCCATAATTTTCTTCAATTACAGCATTCAAGACTAGATGGAATCCTATTTTTTTCATTTACTCACTGCATATTTCTCAAAGAAATAGGAAAATAAAACACTGAATCTTACTTTTGTTATGAAATATGTCTTCAACTCCAAGAATAACGTCCATATATTTAAGAAAACTGTCAAATGAATGTGTTATTCTTTTCGAATAAATATTCGGATCTTACAAGATGAGAAACAATCAACGACAATCAGGTTGAGAAATCCACAACTTTTAAAGTGCAATCCTATTGCGAATAAAATAAATATTCCAAAATCTTATAAATCACTTGTTGACTGGATTCCTACAGAAACTTATTTTCGAAACTCTCATTAACCATTTCAAACGAGAAAGAAAATTATACAATTCTTTAGAAAAACATTTCTTTGATATAAAAAGGAAAATGTATGCTTTTTAGTGTATAACTAAACATCTATATATTTTATTCAGTAAACTAATACAAAATTATTAAACTAAGAAAGTAAAAAATAACTACGAATTAAATAACTCTTAATCCATACTCCATATGTTCAAATTTTACATCTTTTGTACAAAGTAAAAAATTTTGCTTCCTCTTTACCCTTTTTTTTTGCGGTGGGATTGTTTGTTTGTCGCTCAACGGTAATTTTTTGCACACGAGGGCTAATTAGACCGAGACCTACGGCTTAAAGTGGATTCCGAATCACTACAAACATTCATGCCCAAGGTGGGATTGGAAACAATGAACTGTTGAAGCGAAGGCAAAAGCGCTGACCATTCGGTTACCAGCTCGGCGTGGTGGGGGAGGGAGATGAATTTTTGGATTTCTTTGCTTTGAGACATGTGAATACTATCCAATACTTATTCAAAAGTTAGATCAAAAGTTAATAAAACAAGGCGTTATTAAGTTTGCATAATAAACTTTACATTAATTTCTTCAAAGTGCTAACCTCTTAATTTACTAAAAAATTTTCACTTTCATGTCCATGATAAACTTATTACTTCACGAGATTAAATTTGCTTTTGATAATTTTTTATACTTTTTCATATACAATCATCATATTTTACTTATGATTACGGCACTGAATAAAAGAAACTTCTATTTTAACAATATATAAAATGTTTTTCTGCATCAATCTAGTCATAGTCAAATTAACATGCATCTTAAAATTTCCCATTCTTTATTGTATAAAGTATAATGCATACATTTTGCATTTTTCATTCAAATTAATTGTTTTTTTAAGTTTATTTGAAATTCAAAATTGAATAAACATATATGTATATAATCAAATGATTACATTCAAAGTATATTCGATTATTTTATTTGATGTATTCCTTTAAAATTCTGGAAATAAAAGCTTGAAATTTTACAATATTTATAAATGTTTATTAGAATAAGTTAATAAGTACAGGAGGAATCTAATTTCTTATTTTTAAAAAAATTTTAATTTTCAAACTAAGGAAACAGTTATACTTTTGTTTTCTTAAACAGCTTTCTAGAAAAAGCAAAACTGAATATTTTAAAGCAAAAGAATTTTTAAATATTTCCTCATCTTCAATTATATAAATTTTATGGAAAATTTACGTATAAATACATCAATTTTATTAAGCAAATTTCATTAAATAAGAATTATAGATGTAATAAAATATGCCACAAATATATCAATGGACATAAACAAAAGGAAGAGTTCATAATTAAGTAAAATATATTTTTTCAAAGAAAATCTTTGTTTAAAAATTCACCGGAGCCATTGGTATACTTAATTTTAATCAGGTGCTTAGCTTGCACCATGATTACGTTTAGAGTGGAATAATCTAGAGACTAATTCACGCAATATGCTTTTTTTAGCTGGTGATGTAGTATAAAATAAATTAATCGAAAGATAGCTTAGAAAATACTCACAGTTTTATTTTGCATCACAACAATCATTAAAATATTTAATTATATGCACTGGAAATAATTAATGAAAAACATTTTTTGAATAAATATAATTCTTGGATAATGTATAAGAAGCGGAGTAAGCAATTAACACTAAATTTGCTTTCAAATATGAACACAGGAAAAAAAAAAAACTCATAGTGCCATCTAGAAAGATGTCCGACAGATGGCGCCACTGTAAAAGTCAATTTTAAAAAATTGATTAAGAATACCGATAAAATAAATATTTTTAGATAAAACAGTATTGAAAGAAAATTGTCACACACCCACACATCATATCAGTACTTGTACCGTAACTAAAATAAGTTTTAAACAAAGTGAAATGTTGCAAATATGTATAAACTCAATTGAGGAATTTTGAATTATTTGTTTTTCAATTCATTTATTTGGCTCAAAGGTAAATTGTGCACAAAATTAATCTCAATTACAACCTTAGACCTTACCAATATTTATATTGTGATTATAATACCATGATTTTTAACTAAACTTTTGTCTGGAAATTTTCCACGTTTAGTGCTGGAAGATATTAATGTTTGAAAATGATTTATTCTAAATATATGTTTTCACACATATTTATTAATTTTATTAGGTTAAATTTTTTTGTATCATTTGTTGTTCTTTAAGCGTTGCATACAGAACAGATACAAATTAAATTCTGTGGAAACAAATTTATATATATAATACTTAATAAAATTATTATAATTCAAATTTATTTTATAAATTTAAAATATATAAAATACATATCGTAGACTATTCATTATTTTAGTTAATTAATGTTCATTAAAACAAATTTGAAACCGTAAAATATAAGCAAAACTTTCACAAATGACAGCGTAACATAGGAAACAATTAATAAATTGTTTATGATTTATTTAGCTTTTTCTTTTGTAATTAATAAAATTAAAACTTTATATTAAACAACATTAAAACATTATATTAAAAATCATTATGGCATATTAAAAAGTCTGGTTGACATCATCAAAAAACATTCTTTAGAGTATCTAGCAAAGTTAAAATCTTATACCATTCTTACATACATTTTCATTTTTGTACTGTTTCAAACGAAATAAGACTCAATCTTATCTCAAAATCCATTTATTTTCAGAGCCCTTCTGCAAGGCAATTTGGGATTCTTTTTATTGCTGGCCCTCAACGCCCAGTGGCAAGATTGTTTCTCGGCCGTGCTCGGTGGTATTCGCATCTTATGACGTAGGATTTCAAGGATCTCAATCAAAACAAAATGGTATATTCCTTAGAGATTGTGTTCTAACTTTTAAAGTCTTGATTTCATATTTTGGAAAAAGAAAGCATTTTGTGTTTCAGTTTACATGATAGTTCTGAATCTTTTGGTAACATGGATTTTATATCCATGGAATGGACTAAGTACATATGAAAAGAATTCAATTTTAGGTAGGAAAATATGATTATATTGTCACTGTAGAAAGAATGAGAAACATGTTTTTAAGCATTTAAGATCTTATTTATTTAGTTTTTAACACAATCACCTACTATTTCATTTCCTTAAAAAATATGCATGGATAAAGTCATTATTTTATAATGTTGATTGTCTATTTAATGTAAAAGCTAAAAAGCATATTTTTTTTATTAAAAACAAAAACTTTGAAATTGAATTATAATTAAATTCAACTTTAAAGAATAAAGCATATATATTATAATAAATAAAAAAAATTATGTTGAAATTTTTACAGAAAATAATAACTGGAAATCGCCTTATTACCTTGTTTATTCAAATGTTGCTTAGAGCAATGTAACTTTCTGAATTATAGCATAACTAAAAACTAAAGTTTAATATTTACCATAAATTCATATGATACATTTTTCTGACGTTTTAGTCAATTAGTATAATACTGTTTTTGTTCGTCAGTAAAATACGTTGATAGAAACAATTAAATAACATTGTAAGTCCTTAATAAAATAGCAGTATAAGCACTTTGTTTAGATGAGAGGGAAGAAGGGAGTCAAAAATGCAATCAAATTTCACAGTATGCAAACTTTGAGTTTGAAGTCATAAACGACGCTTTAGTGGTAGCGAATGAACTTGACCTTCAACTGAATGTAAGTCAAACCGGAAAAGAAGGATTAACATCAACAAGCTCATTGGTTAGATGTTTCCATGAAGTCATTTGACTGAATCAGAAGCTTAGAGAGTTATTTACTAATTAGAAGAGGACAAACAGAATCCGATGTAGCAGATGCCATTGAAGTTTTGCAATTTGAGATTTTCAGGACGTTAAATCATTTTATAGAGACTTAAAATGCAGGCTGAAGATCAGAATAATGACATACACGCTCAACAACGTTCAATGAAGAATATTATTTAACGGTAACAGAGCACTGAGTAAATAAAATATTAATGCTATTCTTTTTCAATAACACCTTCCCTCGGCTATTAGTGCCACAATTTCGGTACAAACTGTTCAATACCACCCTCACAGAGTAGCATTGAATAATGGACAGCCAATAATGTGTATCACTTTAACAACAAGGCACCGTTGCAGTTGTTACTGGAATGGGTAAAATGTCATATAAAGTGAAAGAACAATGAATGATTCAATATTCTTTCCACTGATGAGTTCCTTTTTTTCACCATCTTTCTATAAGAGGAAAACACCTGGAGGGAAAGTTGGAGTTTGAAGCAATCCTGCAATCATGTACAAAACTAAAACATTTGGTGGTAGGAGACTGATGGACTATACTGATATTCCTGTTGATAGGCACTCCGATCTCCTTAATATTCAAAACAGAGCTCTGGCGGCAGCCGATATAGGGATGAAATCTTCAAACATATTTTTAAAACTTCAAACATAAATTTGAGATATCCTTAGGTTATTATGTGACAACTAAATTCACATCTTCTTAACTTGGTGAGTGATTTCCTTTTGATGGAAGGAATCATACCGATGGAATGGTCAGCATTTTTTCGGGAGATAAACCCAAAAGAGTACTTAAATTTTGGGACATTATAAGCAATCGAGATACTGGGTGATTACCACCTACGTAAACTCTCCAAAACCTGAAAAGAGCTTTTAATGAGGGATGTGACAGAATACCCCATCTTTTCATTAATACCTTCATTGGCTCGATGCTTCAAAGTGCTCAACATTTCTGCCCATCCGAGAAAACCATGATCCCTAATAAAAACGATTTTCTTTTAAGGAAACGCCTTTTTTATTTACTTTTCTCTTTTACACAAAATGTGTTTTGTTTCCTCTTTTGAACTCAGATGCTCAGTAAAGCATATTTTTTTTCTGCCTAACGAATTCCATTTGCATCCCATATAATCTAATATATGTGTCAATCAACCAATCAATTCTCCAGGTATAATATTAATCAATGATTTCGGTATCCTTTGATTGTTTTGAGAAGTTAATAATGATATTACATTATACTTTGCAATAGAATTTTTTTTTTATTTTTATTTTTAAATAATATACTATACATCAAGATATAAAATCTATTCTATACAAACTCATTACTTTTTATTTTATCATTATTTTGGCACATATAACAAATATCACGTTATTTATCTAATATATTTACCGTTTAAATTTACTATCATATAATGAAATCTAATTTCAATCTCATTACTTTCGTTTTAGTTATTGTCTAAGGACTTTATAAGTGTGTAATTTAATTTAGAAAGAGAAATTAATTCAAATTTAATAAAAATATTTCATCTTACACTTACAAGTTTGCAAAGTAATTACAAAAAGCAAATTCCAAAACAAAAGTTATGCATACTCATTCATAAATGGCAAGAATTATCATTGATTTATGAATACTAGTATAAATTAGAGAGTATATAATTTTCAGCAATAATAAATGGAAACATACATTTATTTTGAAGAACAAAAATATCAAGATACTTAAGTCTTAAAAATGCATAAAATAAATGAAATACTAAACACTATGTTAGATTACACGTATGTGTGTAGATAAGTCATAGTTACACACAAGTGTCTTAGAACTATGAAGCGATTTGTTTTCAAAACAAAAATTGACACGTGAAAATGAAATAGGACAATCAATTATAGAAGTTCTTTCATTCTTTGGTGTCTTGTAAGTCCTTTTACCCCAAGTAGGTGCATATCTTTGCATTCTATTCTGACGATTATGATTAACTTGATGCCAACACCATTTAAATTATTCTCAGTTTAATTGAAGCAAAGTTTTTTCAAATATGTTTCAACATTTATTATACATCATTATAGAAATCTCAAGAAAGCTTAAAAATAATATGACATGATAATATTAAGTTTACTAAAAGAACCAGCATCATAAATTTGTTAGTAATTTCATTGACATATTTCAGAAATTTTGCCCATTAACTAAAATTGCGTTCTATGATTGCTAAACATTAAGTTGACATTTTGGACAGTACTGTGAGCTTCAGAAGTTGATCAACTTCTTAAAAATGAGACACACACACACACATATATATATATATATATATATATATATATATATATATATGTATATATATATATAATCTTTACTTAAAAAAACTTTTTACTAAAAATCTTAGAATATCACTTGATTTATGAAATTCTGTAAATATTCTAAAAGAGCAACCAAGTTTAAAAATGTAATGGTTCTAATATTAAGAACACGCTTCAAATATGTGATGTTTACTTGCAGACTAAATTAATATTTCAAGAGAGGTTTTTGAAGAAACTTTCAAAAAGAAGTAATAATAAAACTATTTTTTTCAATAACCTTTAATTTTTAAGTGTAACACTTATATTTTGATAGAATATAAAAAAGAGTAATATAATTCTATTTTAATACATTTTAATACACTTTAATTCTAAAAAGATATAAAATAGTTTTTTTTCTTGTACAACTTGCTTTCTGATATTTAAAATAAAGTTCAGCAAAACAAATACAAAGATGTTTAAATTAAAATTTTTACCGAATGAGTAAAGCATGTTTATGGATTTTGACACAAATATGTTCATAAAATATTTTAAAAATCACTATAATTATTTTTCTTTTATCTATCTTTATACTATGTATTTAAACATTATAAAAATATATTTAAGAAATATTACATTTCTAGAAACATTTTCGTTTATGAAATAGTTCGTTTGGAAACTTCCAAATTGTGGGTTGTTGTTTAGTTTTTGCTCATAGGAATCTATACTAATTTCGTTACGTGACATGCTGTACTTCTTCAATTATTGTTAATCATTTATGTGGTTTAGAATCACTACCGATTATTTACTAGAATCCTAATTCACACATCACTACTAAGATGAAATTTTGCAAAACAACAAACAAACTTTTCTGATGGTGCTTCATTACCAAAAGTTTCATGAAGCGATGCTAAACATTTTTGTCAAGTGAATTCTTTTTAAAATTTAAAAAAAATCATCTAATGGAGACTTTCGCTAGCTATTGTCATTTTTTCACTCGCTTGCTTAAAACACTCACTGATGTTAGGTTACGACAAAAAACTGTTTTGTAGTTTTATGCTCATAGGCTTATAGCTCGCATTGAGTAAGATTGAGTTTTCATTTGAAACCTAAACAAAATTGATAGATTGATGATTTTGAAAAAAACAACAACAATCAAAACAAAAAGATGAGCAGGTGTTTGACTGGCAAATGAAGGCGATGTTTAACCATCTGGAAACGCAAAAAATGGAAAAAAATTAGACTCTATTAATTGTTTCAAAAAAGAAATTGTTGTGTCATATTTCTCTTCAGGATTCCTTAACAAATCTATGATCCAAGAGAAAGAAAGAGCTTCGATAGCAAGTTTTTCTCTTTAAGAATTTCTTTCATGATCTTATCAAGGACACGATAGCATTATGTGATCCATGGATTCTCTTTCTCTGCAAGAGCATTTATCCGTTGAAGAAAGTCTGAATTTATGTAATTTAGCATTTGTCGGAAAAGATCTAGTTCTAACTCTAGCTAGCCATACTTCTTCAAGGCAAGAACTAGTATAATTGCGGTGAATTTTCGTGGTAGAAGACATGTGCGAAAAGTTACAGGCGTATTTACTATTATTCCATTCGTTGTTATTGTAACTGGTAAAAATGTTTCTTATATTATGGATAAGGTCTTCATGTGAAATCGAGTGCAGAAAATAACTTTTATGAATGGCCAATTTTGCAAGAGCATCTACTTTTTTTTCCAAGCAATTCTGGACCTGGAATTCAAACTAATTGAATAGATTCGCAAATCTTAATTGCATTTACTAAAGCTGATTCGATGTGTTGAATGATGGCTGGGGAAAAGGTTGAGAGAGTTTTCAAACTGCTTAGACAGGATAAGGAGTTTGAAAATATGACATAGTTGGAGGGAGAAATACAGAATTTAGTCACTGCCAGATATAAAGTCAAAGCCTCTACTGTAAAAAGGGAGTTAGAGTTATTGATTTTCTCGGAAAAAAATAGTTATTTCTGCTGTTATGAATAGCGATTTCAAGTTTATTTTCCATTTTAGATACATCAGTAATGATAGATTAGATGCATCAGTATGTGATTGGACCATTCAGTTGTGCTATGCAGTTCAAAGAGGTCATAAATAGTATTTGTAGGAAGATTTTTAGTCTGAAAAGTATATCTTCTAAAAAATATTTTTAATTAATATTAACAGAAGTAAGTTTTACAGTAACTCTGAAATTATGTGATTCTTGAATTCCATTTTCTTCGAGCCATTTTTTCGTTTGCAAAGATAGAGGAAGAGAGCCAGAGATATAGCTGCATGGCATTGATTCCCACAAACTATCTCATGGAGATATAGTAGGAAGTGCATCCTTGTAGAGAGAAAGTTTTCCTTACAGAAAGAGGTAAGACCCCTGCTTCTTTCAGAAGAAGTGGAACTGGTGTCCAGCGTGGAAGACCTGTAGCAATTCTAAGAACTGAGTGATATATCGGATCAAAGATTTTTCTGTCTGATAGCTCGCAGGTGTAAATGCATTACATCCATAGTCTGGGCTACTTGTAATGAAGGAAGGACTGAACAATTTGGAGTAAGTGATTAGTTTTTTCTCCCAATCTGTTACCTGCAATAGCTTTTAAAACATTAATTTTCTTCTGGATGGATATTTTTTTCATTTGAAAGTTATACTTGAAGGTTAAACTATTCATAAGAAATAGACCCAGAATTTTTATGTATTTAGACTAAGAGATAGGTAATTGGTTGATAGTTAGTTCAATATTGACAGGAGATTTTTTGGAAGAGAAATCAATGCCAGAACATTTTGAGGAATCACTTTTTAGTTTCCATTCTTTACACCATTGTTCAAATTTTATGATTGAAGTCTGCAGTTTTTGCTGTATACTTTTCTTGTGATGAATGAGCAGCCAAAAAGATTATGCATCAGCATAAATAAAACACTTAATGTCAGGAGAGAGAACTTCGTAAATATCTGGTATATAAATCATGAAAAGAAAGGGAGAAAGAACACTGCCTTGAGAAACACCTCTACTAGAGAAAGTGAGTTGAGATAAAGTTCCACGCCATTTCACTTTATAACTTCTATCCGATAAAGAATCCAATATCCAATGAGCAGCATTTCCTCTGATGTCAAATTGGAGGA
Organism: Latrodectus elegans; assembly: GCA_030067965.1. NCBI lineage: Eukaryota > Metazoa > Arthropoda > Arachnida > Araneae > Theridiidae > Latrodectus > Latrodectus elegans. The sequence goes on along the minus strand of CM057821.1, from coordinate 65,208,303 downwards.
GCTTATAAATAAGATCGCCTGGCCACACTGAATCCTAAGCTTGAGATACGTCCACAGTTGGGTATATGATGTATTTTCTCTGTGAGCGTAAAGCAATAATATGATGATAAAGCATAGAAAGAACACTATCACAATCTCTATGAGGTATGATGGTTTGGATGAAAGTATCCATGATGGTTTGGATGAAAGTATTTGGAAAGGGAGATATGATTTATTAGACGATTTAATATCGTGCGTTCCATAACCTTACATAGAACACTTGTAAGAGATATTACGTAATAAGAATTTACTGAATAGTATCTTTCCCAGGTTTTATTAAGGAGTTATGATGAATTTTGTCCAAGACGGGGGAACAGTACCACTTAAACGGGGAAAAGCAACGGGAACAGCACCACAAACGAGAATTATTTATGAAAGACAAGAGGGATCGTAAAGCTATGTTTAATAGACACTCCAAAATATTAGCTGATGTAAAATCAGGACCATATGAAGTATTTTTGCATTTAGAAATCGCATTTTGAAGCTCTGAGAGGAAGATTGTAGAGTTATATTCTAAATCAAAGTTTGAATTTAAATCAAGAGTTAGTACTTCAGTTTCAAATTGAGGAGAATAAAATTTGGCAAATAAGTTAGCCTGATCAACAGAATCCGAAATAATTGAAGTTTCGCCAGAAATTAGAAGATGATGAGTTGGTGAGTCAGTAGATCTATTTTTAAATTTTTTAAGAATAGAATAAATGTCTTTAGGTATACCAGCATTTTTTATAGTTTTATCCCTGGAATTTCTGGAAAGGGTTAGAAGAAGCTGATGCTTATTTGCAGAAATTCGCTTGTATTTTAACCACAGAGTCTGATTAAGAGAACTTTTTACTTTTCTCCATAGTTTCCTTTTTTGACTCAAAAGAAAACAACATTCTGGTTTCCACCACAGAGGATATGACTTTAACTGAAAGATTTGTTTTTTCCTGAATTTATCAAGACCATAAAATTTGGAATTGATCTACAGAAACTAGTCCGTTATTAGCAATATGAGTGTTCATTGAATTGAAGAAGCCAGTCCATAAAATTCTATTGCGGGAAGTAGCTTTTAAATAATCATTACTGTAGATTTTGACACTTGTTTGAACAGGGATATGGTCACTACCATAACTAACTGAACTGACTGAGAAAATACAAAATAGTTAAACATCAGGAAATACAAAGTTATAATCGATAAGGGATGGTCTGTTGTGGAGTCCAAAATGAGTAGGCTGAGAGATATTTAAAAGACAAATGTTGCTATTCAGTATCCAATCGAGGAATTCTGATGATTCAGGAGAGTTTGAATAACTACCAAGCGCCGAACTTCGTATATTAAAGCCTCCAACTATTCTGAAAGAAGGATGAATATTTGATAAAATGCTATGGAACAAAATGAAATTGAAAATTTACGGTGTGGGACGCATACATTTACTAAAGTAAGAGATGATTTTGATACAGTAATTTTTATAGCTAAAATTTCTGTATCGTTATTTTCTGAGCGGGATATATTTAAAACTTGCACAGGTAGAGATTTATCAATAGCTAAAAGAAGACCTCCACCACGGCCATCTTGCCTATCTAATTTAACTATTGTTTTATTACAAATTTGAAATAAGTGGGAACTTTTAAAAAACGTTTCTTGAATTGATAGGACATCGGAAGATTGATTTTTTACGCCTCCTTCTTAATTCAATTCTTTTTTCAATGTTAAATTCTGCATATTTAATATTTGGTTGAGGAGACTTCATGATAGGTTGTTCGGGACATATAATTTACTGATTCACAGAATTATTTGGACTTATCTTTCTTGACTGGATAGATCTGGCACGACTCTTTCTTGAAGGAGATCTAGAAACTGATCTAGCTGGATTCGAACATGTTCGCATACATTCTTTCATGAATGAGAATATTTGTTGGACCATTTGATCTTGTATAGCCTGCAATTTTGCTTCAAATATAGAATCCATCTCAGTCACTGCTTTTTTAACAATATCAGTTATTACAATTAATTTCGGCAAGAAAGTAAGATGACTTTTGGTTACACTGGGAGGGGGAGTAACTGGTTTTTATAAGATTTATTATGTCTTCTCGCCTCAATAAATGGAAGGTGGTTCATGCTTTTAAAGTGTAAGATTTTTTTTTCTTTAAACCTCGTAGGGCAGGAAATATCATAGCTACATTAGCTGCATGATTTCTCTGACAATTTATACATTTAGGTGTTTCATTGACCTAAGGAGAGTCTTTATGGAATACTCCACAGTTTTTACATTGGAAGACTTTTTGTTTACATTTTTTTCATTGGGTGAGTGTATTTATAGCATTTTCCGCATTGGCGAACATTATCAGTAAAAGGAGAAGTTGGAATTATAGAATAGAATAAGTTAATAGTTTGAGGTAGATGATGTCCATTGACGCTCACTAAAATATTTTTGCTCAGTTCTTCAGAATTCTTTTTTGTAAATCTTTGTAAGCTTAATATCGTTACGTCATTTTGCGCAATTTCTTCAAAAACAAGATATAAACGTAAATCTACATTAATTTCTTTTATAAGAAATCTTGAAGAAATGTATTCATGTTGAAACATGGAGTTAACAGGTACTCCAATAATTTGTTTATCTTGCTTATTTCTACAGCAGTGTCAGGGCAATTAGTTTTGAATAGAAGCTTATCTTGACGGGTGTGTTGAATTTTCTTGAGATTCTTTACAATTTGAATTATTTCTTGCTTTAAATTGTAAGGTTTTTTGGAATAGATGCAGTACCATCAGTGGGAGACAGGAAAATCAAGAACTTAGTAATACAATTTTCTGCAGCTAACTGGATTAGTTGTGGAATGGAATCTTCGAAAGTCAATAATTTTGAAGTGTTAATTTTTATTAGCGCAAATCGCAATTCGTGTAAATCATTTCAGTATTTGCTTCAGTTATTTTGAATCCATAACAAAAAGAAAGCAAAATTAAAAACCAGAATAAATTAAAAATTTAAATAATAAAAATAAAAGAACAAAAATACTCAATCGTAGTCAATCGAACACTAAGCCAAAATCAGACAATAATTTCAACATGGAAAAGGAGGAAAAGTGTAAAGGAAACATTAAACAGTGACAAAATAATCAGAGTTCAAAAGTTACGTATTTCGCAATTTAGAACAATTCGCCATTTTACACTCACTGAAAACAAAATAATCAAACGATTTCTAAGATATGCCACTTATTTGCAGATAAGAGATGTGGATTTTACTGATATCACAAAGACAAATTTCAGTTTTGCCTTTCATTCATTTGTAAAAATTGAAAAGGCAACCGATGATTAATTATGCATCCTTCCAATACTATTCCATGTTTAGTGTATTTGTATAAGAGTTTAGAAAAAGATATATAATTAAAATATTCGAGTTGGAAAATAAACAGAAGATTTTGCACACTTATTTTGCAATGTATTTCGTAAACAAAATATTGAGTTAATAAATTATTTGAGCAATTCATTTGCTATATAAGTTGAAAACGTATTGATGAAATAAAATTAAATGACATTTTATTTAAAAGAGTAAACCTCTAAGCCTTAATCAAAATAAATTTTTGATTCTGGTTTATTATCAAAATTCTAAACAATATTAATTTACAGAGAGATGCATAAAGTTTCATGTACATTGATTATATGTATAAACGATGAATTTTAAAAACAAAATGAAAAGTAAATTGAAACTTTTATTTTATGTAATGTAATTGAAATGAAAAGTAAATTGAAACTTAACTTTTATAAAAATATCTATAAACTTTAGAGGGAATAATTAAATTATTAAACTTCAAACGAATAATATATATCATCATAAAACTTTAACTTATAGTATAGATTTTTTGTACATTATACACTTTGATACACAACTTTTATACAAAAATTGCCTTCAACTTATTGTTATATTAAAATAATCTTATGTTATGAGCCTAAAATGTGAAACTGATTTGTATAATTTTGTTGACATGAGACATGTTGTTTCAGGAATCATCTAGTTCCATTGCAATTTAAGTACTTTGAATGACTTTAAAAAATTCTTATTTGAAAATATTACAAATAACCTTCTTTAAACTGTCTATAATTTTAACAAGTGATATTTGTCAAATATTTTGTTATTTCTCAAAGATGTTTATTTTTTTGTTATATATGTTTCAGCTGAGGCGTATAGGATATGCAGTGCAAATGGAAAGTGGCTGTGGGGTAACTGGACTAATTACACACAATGCTTAGATTTACTTCCACGGGAAGAAGTATGTCACATTTTTATATTTCTTAACTTACTAACCGCATATACGAAAACTTTTTTTAGAATGTATAAATATTATAAAAGATATTCTTTAATTTGTGTAGCTTTAACAAGTGACATTCAGAAACATCTCAAACACGTTATTACGAATGGAATATTACGTTTTGAGTGTATAAAAACATATATTGTGTGTATTTCTGAAATAAATGTATTTCTAAACAGGCAAGCTTTTAAGGTAGTAAAAATATTCACACATTCTGCATTAAAATTAAATAAAATAGAACACAAAAATATAAAGAGAAATATGATTTTTATTTTTTTATTACCATTTGATGAAAATATTTTTTAATGTCAATGTGTTTGTAGAGATTTTGGGGCATTTTTTATCGTTAAATATTACAAAAAATTTGTTAAAATATTAGGCTTTTAAAAGCTATGTGTATTAGGATGCATAATATTGGAAATTAAAATACTTTGTTTTCGTAGTCAAAACTATTCCGAAAAAAAAATGTTTTTAAAAGTATTTGGGAAAGTTTATCATAACGTGTTGCTGTTGTCACTTATGATACTTGGACAATCTAGCTATGTTGTCGATATGCGAATTTAAATCAAAAGTGCGCGCCATTCATTTAACCAGAACACAACGAAGATGAAAGTATGACTTTCCAATAAATGGTTTGTCTAATCTGTTCTGATAGATGGTACCACCACTTCCTTAAAATTTGACATTGATTTGAAGTGGAAATATTTTTCTCTGGAACATTACACTCATGGTAACGGATCAAGTACTTTGATCCATAGTACTTTAATCCCGCAGATGTAATGTGTGCATTTATCGAATGTACTTGGTGGATATTTGGCGCTATTGAGAATGGAACCCCACCCTTTCGGATGGAAAGTGGATGCTCTAATCACAAGGTTACCACTGATTTTCATCTTAACGTATATTATTCAAATAATGATAGTAGTATTAAAATTTAAAGTACAAAGAAGAAGAGGAAGAAAAAATTTGATTTCGAAGAACAAAGAAGAAGAAAGAATCTGAATTTGAAGAACAAGGAAGAGAAGTAGAAAGAATTTGAATTTGGAGAACAAAGGAGAAGAAATAATTTGAATTTGAAGAACAAAGGAGAAGAAAGAATTTGAATTTGAAGAACATAGGAGAAGAAGAAAGAATTTGAATTTGAAGAACTAAGGAGAAGAAGAAAGTATTTGATTTTGAAAAAAAAGGAAAAGCAGAAAGAATTTGAACTTGGAGAATAAATATTAAATTAATTATGTTTAAGAAACTGTTCCTCTGTTTAACCCGAGACTAAGATTAGTTTTTATCTTCTTAGACGCATTTTCACACTTAAAGAACTGATATTAAGCGAATAACAAAAATAAATTATTAAAAAAATTTTTTAATAGTTCATTCACTTTTCTATATTTTTTTTCAAACATAATCGGTGTGTTCACTACAGATTATTATAGCAATTAGGAAAACACACTATAATTTTTTTTAGTTTTTTACTGTTGCAAACAGGATATATATTTAATGCCTGGATTATTTTAGTATTACTTAGCGGTTTACTTGCTTCAATTGAGGAAAAATGTTTCCTAAGTTGATCAATCAGATTTTAGGAGAAGTCATTTAAGTTAACTTGTGTTCTAAATAAGTTCTTTTATATTTTTCAAAGTACATATCTTCGATACTTTTTACCAACTCTTTGCTATATTGTTTAATGTTTATATAGATAGAAAATATTAAATACTGTTTCATATACAGCCCAGGATTTTTCACATTTACATAAGACAATTTGTGAAATTTTCCGAAACTTCAACTCAAACCCTCTTTGTCAATGCTGTGATTTCCATTATTGTAGTTCTTTGCCATCTTATTCGTCTCGACAAATTCTATATAATAGCCTCAATATGTATTAATTTTAGAAATGGGCAATATTCTTCAGAATACAATCATCAAATAACAATTACCAAGAATTAATTATTGAGAATTTATTTTTTGCATCACCAATAATTCCTGGAAATTAAAAAAAAATTATGAAAAGAAGTTCTGCAATTTCACCCATTTTTAACTTTATTTTAATTTTAATTTGTTAAAAAAATATCTTACCTCCAAATATATCAAACACAGGACAAAAATTTTACTATATAAAATTATTATTAGACCCATTTTAACTTATGCTTCAGAGACTTGGGCCATAACACAGAAACATGAATGCCGTTTGGCTATTTTTGAAAGGAAAATTTTGAGAAGCATCTATGGTGGAGTGGAGACAGATGGGGTATGGCGTAGAAGGTATAACCATGAATTATACAAAAGTTTTAAGGACACTGATGTTGCCAAATACATTAAAATACAAAGGATGAGGTGGGCTGGCCATGTTATTCGTATGCCAACTGAACGCACCCCTAAAAAAATCTTTCTTGCAAGGCCAATGGGAAAGCGTTCCAGAGGTAGGCCCAAAATCAGGTGGATTGATTGTCTTGATAGGGACTTTAACACTATTGGAACACCTAATTGGAAAATTGCTGCTGAGTACAGGCCAGGATGGAATAAGCTCATTGAGAAAGCCAGTACCCACACAGGGTTGTAGTGCAATTGTTGATTGATTGATTAATTTTAATTTACTCTTAGAAAATATCGAAAGATTGAGACAAAATAGATCGATTTCTTTTTCTTGAATCTGAATCATAGTTAGAATCAATTACCTTTCCTTCAAATGAGACATATATTCACTAAATATCCTTCACAATTTATTTCTTCATTTATGATTTTTTCTATGTTTTCAGTCTCTATTAATTGATACACTTTTAAGCACTGTAACAGGTCTTTTCATTTTTTCCATGAGCAAAATATATAGCAAGAAGAACAATTCAGTAAAATCGAAATACACGAGAACGTGCTTTGGGCATAGAAAGCACTAGCATTAAAAATAGCAAAAAAAAGGGGAATTACCAAACGTGTGGAGATTATAACCAATATAAAATAGTTTAACACAAATACAACTACTAACGAACTGGATCATTTGTCTAAAAAGGAGATAGTTTCTGTGCTGCATTTTAAGAAGGACATGGCCTCTAAATAGAAGCGTGCCTATTAATAATCATTCATTTCAATGTAATTTGCATTAATGAAATTCACTGTATTATCAGCAATGCAAACTTCTAAGCGGAATAATAAAAACTTCTTTTTATTATCTCATTTTTCTTTTTCTAACATGCCATGAGTTTATTTTAAATGCTAAAATTCATTATTATCGATTACAATTTTTTAAACACCATTTAAATAACTATCTGCGGTTTTACCTAAGTACATATTTGGAAATCACAAAACATTTACTGAACTTTCTAAGGATAATTTAAATTTTTTTTTACTCAATTTGTAAGATGCTGAACCCATGAAAAAGATTAGTACAAATATTGAGAAAATCAGTAGTTAAAACTTCACACTGTTAATAAACAATTAGTATCAATTTGTAATGTGAATTTTTTTTAATTATATTGTTATATATAATGTGATTCTCATTTTAATGATTCTCATGATTATGCATTTCCCCCTTAAGGAAAAATAATTTCACTATCGAGTTTATTTTTAATATTGATTAGCATAGTTTAAATTTATAAGCGAATGAAAATGTTTTGAAATACATTTTACTGTTATTTTTACGATCATTAAAATACTAATACTACTTTAAAATTATCTATTTTTGTCATTTTGATAATTTACATAACTTTAAAAGAATACCAATATAGCTTAAAATTATAGAAAAATTATATTATAGAAAAAGTATTGTTCATGAAACAATATTGTATTGTTCATGTTGTTCATTAGTATTGTTCATGTTTAGCAATAAATTTTTCGCTGAGAAATTTTAATTATAAATTTGGTTTCTTTTTTAGAAAAAAATGCGTTTGCATAAAATCAAAAACTAATGAACACAGTATTACTCAAAAGAAAAAATATAAAAGAAAATATGAAATATTTTTCATTATAGCATAATTTTGTCTCTTGCTTAAAAGTAAGAGATATTTGTACTTCGACAATCCTATGCCGTTGGCTATGTGAATTTAAGTCAGTAGATGCGCCTTTTATTTAACCTAAACACAACACGTAGGTGAAAGTACGAAATTGCTCTAAACTCTCCAATAGATGGCACCACCAGAGGATCCACTCCCTTAAATTTGACATTCATCTGGATGGGGTGATGGGTGTAAATGGTGTACTGTTATACGTGAAATATTGACATTTGAAAAAGTATAATTTAAAAATTGTTTGAATAATGTATGATAAGTTTTTTTTAAAAAAAATATGTTAAACAATTAAATAATACAAAAATAATTTTCGATGCATGCAGAGGTTTGCGTAAATTAAATAATTTAGACTAATATCATAGATATTAATTAGAAGAAAAACATTTAATGCTAAATTTATATTTATAAATAATATTTGAAATTTATTAATAAAATTATATGAGATATATTTACTTCAGTTTTATTGATGTTTCTTCAATTTTGGTGAATGGGATTTGTCAAAATATGTTTTATTATTTTAGGACATTGAAATTGGCCATCTCACTGTTTGCTACATATTGTTCATTTGCTCTTTCCTGTCTCTCATCACTCTCTTCATTACTTTAGGAATATTCTGCTATTTTAAGTAAGTTTTTTTTAAATCCAAAAATCAATAATATGTATTTTTAATGGTTTCTGATGATATTTTATAAATAAAAGTCATGACAATAAAAATATTTTTGTATTCTGATGTTAGTTTTAGTATTTATTACAGAATACATTTCAACCTTTTCCTATAGATCTCTCCAGTGTTCTCGTCTTCGTGTCCATCGCAATCTTGTTGTGTCTCTCATAATTCATTCCGTTCTACTTATGATCATTCCATCAACTATCATATTTCGATCTTCTCTTCCTACCTACACAGATGTTGTAAGTAGAGTTAAAATTTTTGTTAAAATGTATTTTCTTGTGTAATATTAAAAATAGCTGTTATGAAAGTTGGCGCTGTTTTTCTGTTAAGTTAAGCATAAATATATACCATATTAAAGAGGCATTTTTATAGGTTTCAATATCCAAGAATACTATATTTATGCTCTAGTAAAAGTGAGAGAACTTTGTAGAAAAGATCTACTGTAAAAAGAAAAGGCAGCTTTAAATATCAAAACGAAAAAATTAGTAAATAGATATTGATGTTCGTAGGTTGGTTAGTGTTCGTTCCATGGGGATAGTTCTATAGACGACAATGATATTTAGATCACAGCTGGCTATCTCCTTGATGTCTACGAGTTTAGACTCTTTTGGATATCGAAGGGGGGATTCCAAAAGCTGAGCCAGAGATCATAAAGTGGCAGGGCAGTCAAAAATGATGTTTGTTATTAGTGGAATAATATAGCAATTAATGCTAAGACGTTAGGTTCTCTTGCCATTTCCCAGGATTTTCAGACCTTGATAGTGACCGGTTATAAGGCGAGTGATAGTTTATTGAGATCCCTATTTGCATTTATTTCCCAAATATTTTTTAAAGGTATGTGTTCTCTTAGACGTCATTTTGTAAGCACATTCCCGTTGTCACGAATGATTTTGAAGGTATTTTCTCTTTTTTAGAAAATAGATCTTTTCGTTTCCAGGGATGATAACGATCTTAGATGTTTTCTTATGCAAAAATGGTTGCATTACGTTTTAGAAGGTTGGACTTCAGCCTGTTAGTCCACGGAAAGTATTGTATTTATTTTATACCACAAATGTGAAATCCTATGGAGATATTCCTTTATCCGCCACCTGTGAACACGCCCTTTATGAGTTACAGGCTCCGACAGTGAGATATGGATGTATTTGGCTTTATTTATATTTTACTCTAAGCTTAAAAAGTAACTTAATAGTAAATTTTCAAGTACAAAAAATAAAGGAAAACAACAGTACAGAAACTTGATTATATTATAAAATGCCTGACTATTGTAGATTTGGAAGTCTGTTCTTGGTCAATTAACTTTTGTGTTCAAATGTAACTAAAATATGAAAATATAATTTATTTTATCTTTCACATTTTTGGTTAACATTCCTAGGAACACTTTTGTGTATTATGTAAGAGATTTATAGCTGTTGAAATTTATTTCAATTCAACACCGTGCTGCATATTTGGAGGATTTCTTAAAACGTATTAAGTTATTTTCTCAATTTGCAATGTCATTAAAATTTTTGGAAAATATCTTTTTTAGGTAAGAAGGAAGGAAGCAAATTTACCAAAATAAAACTTAAATTAAGATCAAGTTTTCAACTTTTGAATTTGGTATCCAGAGTTTTTCATAACTATACAGATAATGCATTTTCTTTAGCATCTGTTCTCTCTATATTCTTTTTATTTTTTGAGCATTTAATGACATTAGAAATATGCATTTCTGGGGTACGTGTAGTTAAGCAATTATGTAAATTATGAACAAAGAATGATTTCACATTTAAACAAAAATACTAAATTTACAATGGGCTGTTTACATTATTACACATCATTATGTTAATGCATATATATGGAATTTCTGTAAACATTTTTACTTTTGAAGCAAGAATATCATTTTCAGAGGAAAAAAAATTAACATAACGCAAACACGACTTCACTATATTTATAAGCAAATGTTTGTGACTAAATTTAAATAATTTTAAATGTTTAATTTTCCGTTCCTATGATTATGCCATATCCTAAAAATCTTATGCTCTAAAATAAAATGTATTGTACAGTCATAGGCGTTTTAGTTTATAGGCGGTACATAAATGAAAATACGAATGTGTATATAATTAAAAAGCAGAAATTAAACTCTCTTTATTACATAAAAATAAGCTTCGATTATCTCTTAAATATCAGAATTTGAAATAAACGAGCACTATTGTAATTAAACATTGCGTTTTGAAATTTAAATTTAATTTAGTTGAAATTTTTTCGTTTTTTTAATTTTATAAGATTTAAATATTTTGTAAGCTAATGAAATTTAAGATTTGATGGAAAACTATTAATTAGGAAATTCAAAATAGACAATTAATCAAAGTTAACATAAAATTATATTTCACTATATAATACTGAAATTCATTCTCTTAATGTGTGACAGTAACATGTGTAGAAAATTTCAGTTAATTTATTTGTTGTTTAAATATACGGAAATGCTGAAGGGAAATTTATAGCCAAATAAATGCGTTAGTTGGATAAAATATAATCTTGTGGTATCCCCGAGTAAAAAATCGAAAATACTTATCTAAAAGGACTTTATAAAAAATAACACAAATTCATGAGCATTTTTAAATTTTAGAGCTTTAAAAATAACAGGAAATATTTTTTGTCTCTGATTTGAGAATATGCAAATTATAAACTTTGATGTTTATAGAATTGATGCAAAATGTTCTATATTGTATGATATCAATAGAACTCTTAAAATTGTTTCACATCTGCTTTGATGAGATTCAAAAGTTGACTAAATAAGTGTACCGCTTGAGCAAATCATAAGCTTGTAGGATGTGCTGTTGTTAGTATTTATGACACTTGGACAAGCCAATTTCACTCATCGACGGCAATGTGAAATTGAGTTAGAAGGGTGGATCTTTCATTTTGTCCAGAGCACCACGGCGATAAAAGTCCGTCTTATATCAAACACTCTTCCGATAGATGGCACAAACAGAGGATTCACACTTTCAATTTTGAATTTGACCAGGAGAGTAAGGAAATTTTATTCAGACCATAAAATCCATTGTAACTACTCAATGGCCGACCACAGCTACTCTCATGTACTCGAAGGAATTTTGGTGGTATTGGAAATCGAGCCCAACCTTTCCGGATGAAAGGCTGGTGTCCAACCACTAGGCTACTACGGGCTTTGTAGGATTTAAAATTATAAAATGTAAATTATACAACTAAAAGTAATTATCAGGTGTCAAAATAAGATATTAGAAACTATGGAGAAAATTAGAAGAACACAGTGATGAACCAGTTGTTTGGTGCCTTAGTTCTTAATCTTAAATTTTTGAACTCTTATTTTATCCAAACCAAAGATCCGTCGTATTTACTAATGACAGTTAGAGCACGTAAAATACGTCGCGGTCGCAATTTCTACCATGTAAAATGATAATTCTGTTATTGTTATTGTAAGTAATCTTTGTTCAGTCATAATAAACCAGGTCCATAACGTTAAACAACCTTAAAAAATCTAGCACCGTCAAAGGAGCAGCGTATAAATCTTGTTTGGATAGCTCCAGGCACTCAATGATATTTCTTGGCGTAGCTTTTTCAGTTAAAATAGTTGGTACATGTCTAAAATGTTTGGAGATTTCAGAAAATTTTAATAATCTGAAGTGACCTCGTCAAAAGCGGGTGAATGTAGTTTGTTCTTGTCTTTTTAAGACCGTGAACCAATGAGCCTCCTGAACGAGAATACTGATACCGTTGGTACTCTAGAAGAACAATCCACGTGCTCTTAATCCTGATTTTGACTTTTGAAAAGATTTTAAAGGTGAGAGCTGTCAATGGATCTGAGGCCTCCTGAGCTCCCACCTTGGCCTAGCTGTCTGCAGTTTTATTCCTTTCTAGATTAACATGGCAAGGTATCCATTGAAGATAAATGTCAGGGGACATGGATAGTCATTTCAATTTGTTGAGTATCAATATTCCAGATGTCTCTCCCACTTTGCCCAATCGCCAAGTGCTGAATTGTACTTTTGCTATCAGATAAAATCGATATATTTTTTCCTATAGGAAGGGATACATGGGAATTCAATACTTCGTTAATGGCTATTAGTTAAATGAAAAATATTAAGCAATAGTCAGATTGTCTCCACTAAATCTTTATTCTATGGTCAACGGTTATGCTCATCGCTACTACCATCTGTATAAGCTTAAGCAGCATCACTGGGAATCGTTCCAATTCTCTCGAGGGTAAGTTGCTTTACATGAATATGAAAGTTTGTTTGATGATTAGCACAAATTAACAAATCAGGATGGAAAAAGACACAGCCAAAATCCTTAGTGGGGTGTAGACATTATGTTAGACGATGTGACTCCACATCTCCAAATACCAGATTACAAGAGTTATGTGACTGAAGGGACCGTTTCTTCTGAATCTCAGATTATTACACCAGTCTATGAAGTAGGCAGAATTATGATATCTGTGGTGAGGTCAAGTGAAGTATGGGTTCTTGTGTGTGGCTCCTGCTTCAATATTATGACAACCTATTTTCGAAACCACGATGTCACACCGGCTGATGCCCCACTTATAAAATCTGCCAATTGCACTGATATTGAAGCTGAAAGGTGAAATCCCAAGCAGGGGTGCATTAGTAGCAATAACACTAGTTCATTAGAGTGTAAAAAAAGAATATGAAAATATGCTTAAGGCACAGGTTTAGTTACATTTAATTTATAAGATATGAAGTTTCTAGAGATGATGGAACTTGTTTAATATGGTGTAATATCATTAAAAAACCTGATATTAATTCGCACTGGTTTCGCATGCATGCTAATAGTTTAGTATTAAGACATTGTTTGATTACTTAAAAAGTGTAATGCAATAAACCGAGTTGTGAAATGAGTATTCTGATGTTATTCACTTTATTGCATTATATTATACTTTTGTAATCACAATCGAAAGGATTAAGGTCAATTGAGCGTGTTGTATGCCTCATATAATGTGACCTACAATAGTTGTGAAACAATCACATTACATACTATCTTGACATAATTTATTCTTTATGTACATCAAAAGTGTTAACAAATATGAATGTATGATACTAAAAATAAAAAGACAAGCATAACAAAAAAGGGTCATAAAAATTGGTTAAAAGGTTTAATATATTTATTATTTAAGAAAAAATTGTCAGTAGTTAATAACTTGTATTACAAATGTGATTTAATATATTAAATTATTTTTTTTAAGTTAAATTAATAAAAATTGGTGATTGCATTTATTTAATCAAAAAAGCGTACTTTTGAAATTCTGATACAACACTCACTAAATAAAAAGTTACATCAACAGTTTTAATATTTCTTTAAAACATGAATTATAAAAAAATATTTATAAATGCTAATTAAAATTAAAATTCAACGAACTCGTTGTTAATATTTGTTATTTTTATATTAATGTAAAATTTTTTACAGTTTCTCTTTATAATAAATTAAAATGTTTGTTGAAAAATGATATGACTTTTTTATTAAAATTATACTTATAAAATGGAAACTGACTTCAGTTTCTGTTATAGAAATTTAATCAGGCAAAATATATTTATTAATGTTTTTATGTAATATGAATACCATAATCTAATTTACTTTGTAAATTACCTCATTTATTCAAAGCTTTCCTTTTAGAAAAAAAGTAGATTATTTTTCCTTCTTTTTAATATTGCATAACCAAAATTATCTTTTTATTCTTAGATTTCAAAGGAAATATGCAATGAAAAAATATCTAACAAATATTAATGAAAGCTGGAATTAAAAATAAGAATTCATTTTGTGATGATTTTTGAATTAATTATATTTCAATTAGATACTCTCTGAAATTATTGACACTTCTCTCACATAACATTATGTACAAAATATATATATATATATATATATATATATATATATATATATATATATATATATATATATATATATATATATATATATATATATATATATATATATATATATATATATATATATATATATATATATATATATATATATATTTCTTTAATACAATGCTTAAACATCAAAAGTACATTTAAAATGCAAAAACCGATGTAGAATTAATTATATCATATAATGATTGATTTTAAATATTATATATATAAACTATTTCTTATAAAAAATACACACATATAATATAGGCATATTTACAGCACTTTTTTTTTAAATAGAAATTCAAAATACTAAATATCAGTATTAAAGTATTTCCGAAAGGGATACTTTGTCTCTGAATTCTAATAAATACATGAAACTTTACAAACAGTGTCATAATACAACCACTAACTTTATATTATTTTTAAACCAAATATATATGTCCAGAGGTGCTACATTATTATCTTTTGTTCTTTTGAAAGCGAGCATAAAAGAATTAACAAATTAGAAGTAGAAAAATAAAAATTTTACCTAATATTTTTCTTTTTCTGCAGCTTGAAAGATTCATTATTTGTCATATAAAGTAATTGAAACTAGTAACAATGTACAGGCATTATTTTTCTATCAAATTTAGTATGGCATCTATAATCACTTTCAATATTTCAAAAAAAAAATAGAAGAATGAATTCTAAACTATATTTTAAGTATAAGCTTAAATAAATGCACTGAGAAAGGAATTAAATAAATTATACAGAAATAATATATTTGGAAATGTCAGAAATCTTACATGAAAAAATATATTTAATATATTTGTAAAATGAAAAATTACTTCTTTATACTACAGATATTATGCTGTTTGTTCGATAAATCAAAATTTTTTTATATATAGTCATTTGATGATGTCATTTTATATGATGCAGCTTTTATTTTTAATTGGAACAATGTAACTTACAATTTTGTTAAACGCAAATGAAAACTTTTAGAAATACATTGAACAAAATATTTTATACGTATGTTACATTTGCATTTAACAAAGTTCATGGTTGATTGATAGAGAAATCAATTTCTTTATAAAATTTTTTATCACTACTAATTTGAAGACAGTTATTAGCTACTTCATAAATAGATTCATACCTTAAATTCCTTAACGAATTTATATTAAAATGTGTAAATTCTATTAACTCAAATAACTTTTTGTTAACTTTTTAATAATTAAGTTTGATATTTATATATTTAGTTAAATAAGCAATTTTAATTGCAAATACGATAAGCTTAAAAATATGTTAATAAAAAAATCTCTGATTTATCGAAATACTCATAGCTACACGGTAAAAATAGTTAAAGGAAAATGAAGACTTTATAAGAAGACATGGAAAGTTAATTCGGCAATTAATTAATATGACAATCTTACACCACGGGTTTCATGTTAGAAGTTATAGGCATACATACACAGAAATATCTTCCTAATACGTTATACTGTAAATATGTATTCCTCATTAAATGATAAAAATTTTGGTTTTCTCCCAAATTGCTTGCATTTCACAAAAATAACTTGGGTAACTCACTGAAATAAATTTTAGTGTTAAATATTTCTCTTAATCTCGGTTTTATAACGGATATTAAAAAATAAAATCTGGATACCATGAAAATATTTCGATAAATATAAGACAATATAAATTGTGGGCCAAATTTTATTATTTCGAATTACATAGAATTATATGTTTGTATTAAATTTTAACTACAGTAGATAAAAAAAAAACTGTGCTTTTTATTTATACACATTTGCTGTTAATTCAGAAATTTGTGGTTTAAAAATTTGAACATTTTTTATTTTCTAAAATAAGGGACTATTTTCTTCCTTTCTTAAAATATTTTATACTCTGCAAAATTTTTTGAGAATAGCCGTTTTCTCGATATTTTAAAAGTATTTTTAAAATATTATAAATTTCAAAAGTTTCTCATGTATTTAATCCCAGTCAGAGGAAATATTTTAACTTGATAACTAATCTTTTCTGAATTATTAATAATGATAAATATTTCGATTGATGATTATTAATAGTTTTATTTTTGAAAATTTTGTCATATAAACGAAACTTATTTTTAATTAGTATTCTAACCAGTTAAAATTTTTATTCATGATTAAATATTTACAATGTATAAAAATGTTTTTTTATGATTAATATGTCTTAAAGGTGTCGTAAATTTAGTTTTTAATGTAGTAATTTTATTCAGTACAAATAAATCTTCGAACAACCACACACATTAACTTCCAATTCAGTATTGAAGTTCTTTCATTTTGTAGAATTCAGTATCAAGAGTTTTAAATAATTTAAATGTATGCTCATCACTTAATAAAACTCTCATTAACTACATTATTCCGCTTGCAATTCGAAAGATTTTGATATTGCTGACTCACTAAATGTCTTGAAATTATATAATTTTATAAATTATAAATAATATGTTTGTGTGTATACTTTATTAATTCATTTATTAAGGATATCTATATGTATATATTGTAGCATACGTATCCATAATCCATCTCAAAAAAGACAAGTTAAAAGTAAAGTACGATTTTAAGTAAAAGTAAAAATTGAAATGATAATCAATCAATCTCTTTTTTGATTTAAATGGAAAGAAACTATAGCATTAAACTACTTATAAAACTTAAAATGAATGAAATAAAAATTATCTTCGGAATGATTTTACTATATTAATATTCATTGTTATGTATACGGTTCTAATCCACTCCGTCGTCCACATCGCTCTACTGCGGCACCATTCCAGACTCTGTCGTCTCTGATGTGGGGTTAATGGCAGTTTTCTCAATAGACGCCATGAGTGCAGTCTACTAACATCCAATAGATGGTAAATGGTTCTGCAAGATATGGAAGCACCCAGAATGTCTTGCACATGCTGCAGAATAGACGTCCTTATTTCCTTCAATAGACGTCTTTTGAGGGGCTGACACCTTCTGCTGTAGGACGCATTCTATGCTTACTAACGTTTCATGGCTGCACAAGCACATGGCTCGCAAACGTTCTACCGTTGCAATGTGGACGCGTACAGGTGTCTGTCAGCTGCGATTTGCACTAAAGACCAACCAGCCCTTCTCCTTCCGATCACTTATAAGCTCTTTGTCAGCTGGAATTGATTTAATAGACGATGGCTCAGCCTTCTTTGAAATTAAAGGCATCATTCGCGACAAGAACAATTATTCAACGATTAATTTCAAAGCAGCAATAACAGTGCGAATATTACCGTGTCTGCCGGTTCCTCAACTTTATATCTTATCCTACGCTCGCTGGAGAGCTGCGCAATTTATATCATCTACATAACTGGGTAAAATGAGTCTACCCTGAAATTTGCATAATTTTCCAGCCTTTTTTTTTCTTGCTGTTGCATTTTCAATGTCGGGCTGTGTACACCACAAAATTCATGGGAAATTAAAAATTATTTCTGTGAAAGAAAAAATCTCAGCACAAATGTTTTACAGTTTTAATATTTAGTTACATTAACTGATACCAAAAACTTAATACACTCCTTTTGTAATTCACTAAGTTTACTATTATGAAATAAACTATTTTTTTCACTTTATATATTATATATATTATAAGTAAACTAAAAATAATTTACTGAATATATTTATGTTTTTGCATTCATTAAATAATCATTTTAATTTTTCATTACTGCTGATACTGTTTTAATAACTTATGATTTACAGAATTCGTTTCATAATCCAATTAAGTACAGAGTGATCATTTATAAAGTGACAGTGTTTGGGGCACCCTGCAGCGTGATCTAATAGCCAAAATGGTACCCAATTTGGTATTTAGATTAATCAAAACATGGAAAAAAGGATGCCGTAAAAAAATATCAGTTCCGAAAGTTGCCGCTAGAGCATTTTGTGGCGTTGCTTTAGTTTACAATAAAAAAAAATTAGCATAAAACACGGGTAACAAAGAAAAACACAAATGTTGTGCAATGACAGTGCCAGTAATAGAGGCTATAAAAACAAGTATAGTAGACAGCTCCGACAAGTAATCTCAACTGAAGTAAATGAGCTCCAGTGGCCATGCTTTATACGTTACTGGAATGTGGGTTTATGTTGGTGGAGTATCAAATTTGTCTATTCTAAAGGATGACATAACAAAGACAGTGCAGGATATTCCTTGTGATATGTTATGCACGTCTGTGGCGAAAGTTTGACACAGAATGTACGGTATGTAATATGAATGTGGTCTATTTCCTCATCTTTGAGGTTAATGTAGTAAATAAACATTAATAATTTACAGGCAGCTATTATTAATATGTTACAGGGAGCTCCAAACACTGTTTAAAAAATATCCTGTATTTTGCATTAAAATTAAGTTTGTATATTTATGCTAAATAGCCGCATATTTTGCTGACTTAAAGAAACAAGCCACTTTAACCTATTGTTTTCTTAACTCTTCAGTGCGAGAAGCAAGGTGGAGAAAAAATATATGCTTTTATCATCGTCACTTATATTATTGTGATAAATTCAATAAGAATATTATAATATAAAAATATATTACTTTCATTTATTACCTTCATATCATCAAATGTTTATTTAAAATAAATACAAGAAAAAATCTCAAGCCTGCAAGAATGGTTAAAAAATTTTCAATGGTATCTTTGTCTGAAACTATTGTACAGATTAATATAAGGAATTGTGAAGTCAAATGTGTGTTACACGTTATGTACTAACAATAAATATAGTACAGCAATAAACTTTCAGTTATAGTTTTCCAGAAGAATTATATATAAATAATATATGAATAATTATTTAATTCTTATATATGAATAATATTTATAATTAAATCTCATTTTATATCGTACAGTGTAGCAGCTAATGACTGTTATTGTAGTGCTTTTATATCTTTGATGATAGCCAATGATATATAATAAACATGAGAGATGTATAAAAATCTGAGTCATATCTTACAAGATATATTTGATTTCAATTTAAGTTTGTATGTTCATCCTTCAAATTAGATTGATCGTTTAATTACTATATGGACGAATTAGTGAATGAAATTAAATTACAGATATGAATTGTTTCTTAAGAATAACAATTACGTAATTTTTTGATTTTGTTATATGAATTTCTTTTCTAGCAGTTACAATATTTTAAATACTCGTTTCTTAAATGTTTTAAATTATACATATTTATTTTTAAATTAACATAAAGCAAATGTAATTTTCTACTTTTTAATTTTATATAAGGCTGAAATTTAAAGGTTGTAAAAATTTGTTGATTTATAGCGTTGTAATTTTTCTTAAAGGTACGAGCATTACCTTAAAAATTAATAAACAAAATTTTTATGGATTTGTCTTATCTTTGTTGCTGTTGTCGGCTTATCCTCTTTAAAGATCTGACATTTGTCAGATCAACTCCATTAAATTGGTGACAGTTAGAAAGTAAACGACTAGAAGGAGATTTGAGGATAAATCCTCCCTGGAAAGTCCGTCATAATCCAGAATATGATTCGGTGAAGCTGTATGGTCACGACATTTTTTACAAGTGCGATAAAGTTTTGTACCACGTTTAAACAATAAATATTTTAGATGTCCACTTGAGATTCTGGCCAAGGCAGTCTGAGATTTTCAGTCACATTTTGTTTCCAGGAGATATTCCAGAGCACCATTGGTGTTAGTGGAATTTGCTAGATTGAATGAAGTTTAGATTGCTCATTAGAGTAAAGTTCTTGATATGTAAGTGTGATTTTAATTTTTAAGTATTATAAATGAATAATTTTACAAGATAATGTGTCAAATTTTTAGTACTGAATTAAAAAGAAACAGTATGTGCATTCTATTTTAAAAATTGGAAACCAGATGATAGATTTATTCTTTTTGAAAATTATGTAAGAATATTACAATATAATAGCATATTATAACTTACTGGTATGTCTTTTTGCTAAGAATGTACCGTCCATCAAATAATTAGATGAGACACTTTAGCAACTCGTTTACTTTAAATTAGAATTCCATACGCGATCGTACATAAATTCTTACTTGAAATGTCTGAATTTCTATTCATAGAAATAATTGACTTTATCAAATATAAAAAAATTCCTTTCTTATAGATTTCCATATCTTTTTAGAGGCTAAATACATACCTTGCTTCACATTGACTTTTTTAGAATATTTTTCGCAAATCAAAATCCACCATCTATCTCATGTCCAATATTTAATTGTTTTCATCTGCAAAAAGATATTATATTTTACAGAAATGGAACCGAGAAGCTAATAAAGTCAAAATGGATTTCACTTCCCCAATAATACTATCTTTAATCAGGTAGTTATTGATTCGTAGAATGAAAATTAAATAGAAACTAAAATTTCCTAAAAATATAAAATATAATATACAAAATTTATAACTTTCTTGATAATCTAATATTTGCTTATATGAAAAATAACAATTTCTTATAAAATAAAGTATAATAAAAGTAACAGCAAAATAAACTTTTCTTCTAAACTCTATCAACTGTATTTTACCGATAAATCTTTCCTATTATAATAAGTCATGTGCATTTTAAGTCAAGTTGTCAATTTCTGTGATATTATTCCCTAACAAAAATTTCCGGATGTGCAAAAAATTAGAAAAATCCAATTTTTATTTGCGTTTTGAAAATTCCACAGTACACTTAAATTCCTTAAACTAAAAACCCAAAGTATTTTTTAAACTTTAATAATCACAATAGAAATCGATATCAAAGATTTCGTGATATAGATTCTTAAATAAGCCTATATTAATCAAGTAACCTTTAAGGAGGCATTAGAGAAATGTTAGGATCTAACTCATGACGAATCTAACGTTTCGGAATAGATTTAAGTAAATTTTTGTTTCTTCAATAATCAATGTTAACTTTACATTCATCTAAAACCTGGCGCTGTTGTATGAAGAACAGTTACAATACTTTCACAATCACCTTAACCTTTTCAGATCAACTTTGAAACTTTTATGAAGAGTATAAACCTAGTAAGTTATATGCATGTTTCAGTTATGATAGTATGTTATTACTTCACTTTAAAAAATATAATATTTCAAATGATAAATTTATGGTATGAAACACAAAAATAGATTTAAAATGATTTTTTAGGATTTGAGTATTACGAGAGAATTAAAAATAATGTTTTATTCAAAACCGAAAAGCATGCATATGTGATTATATATATGTTTTTAAGTGCATACTTTATTGTTTTTTATGTAAGTTTTTTTTAATGTTATTTCATTCAAAATTATAAAGTTTTAAAGATAAAAATACTGATTATGATATTTGATCAATCTTAATCGTGAATAAAAATAACAACACACTTTTGAAAATTTTACTAAATGCATGTAAATTGTTGAATGTATTAAAAATTCTAGTTTTATTTATTAGTTTTATTATTTATTCTAGTTTTATTAGAGTTTTATTTATTCCAAAACATACACAGATTTATATTTATTGTGTCAATAACTGAAAAGAAAATATTTTGTTATCAATTCATTTATCTGATGTGACAATTTAAAATAACAAAGTAAACTAATGTCATGAATTTTTTAAAGTAATTTTTGTATTTTGAATGTGATATTCAATTCATAAACGGAATAGAAAAAACATAAAACGAAACTTAGTAGTATCTTTATGCTTTAGTTATAGATCTTACAAAAATAAACATAAACATATAATTTCTAATACAAGATATCATATCTCTACATATTTACAATAGTCCTTTAAATATATATATATATATATATATATATATATACTTTATAAAAATAAGCTTTAAAAACTTAAAATATTAAAATATTCTGGGCTTTATTCTTTCTAAGAAACATATAACATAATACAAATATTTGCAGGATAAACTTATCTACTTCTTTATCAAATTTACTGTAAATTATTTCACTGTAGAAAACTTACATATGCTTATGTAAGAGTGTTTTTATTAGGCCATATTTATAGTAAAGCTTATTCTGGTAAAGGCATGTTTAAAGAGAATGGAATAAAGTTTACTTATTTAACATTTCAGAAATATGTGCCTGTTAAGAGCGAAGAACTGCAGATGAATAGCTGTCATAAATAAAAGTTTCAGAAATTAATGAACCGGAGAAAACAGAAAGAGATGTGTAATGTTTTCAAGTTTAGAATTTATTTGGCTTGGCAATACGCCTTGGAAAATTTAGGCCAAACTATGTTCCTTATTTGAGGTTTAAAGGCGATATACATGAGACTAAAATAAAAAAATATGTTCGCAATGAAAATGACAAAATTTTTTATTTATAGAACTTTAATGATAATTTAAAAATATTTAAGATTCTATAAATATCAAATGATATTATTTTTAATATGATAGTTCAAAAAATACAATATTTATTTTCATGTTAGTTTTCTTCTTAATAATGAGCGACTCTTTTGAAAGGTTGGTATGATGTTTTTTAACTAAAATAAATCAAAGTAAGTATATATATATATATATATATATATATATATATATATATATATATAATTATTATATAATATATAAATAATATATATATATATAAATTAAATAAATAATTATTTTATATAGTTTAAACGCATCCTAAAATTTGATAATGAACTATTATTTACTTATTTAAAGTAATATTTAAAGTAAATATGAAGATATTGTTCTAACACAAATCACAAATGCACTTATATTCAGAATATCAGACAGTGGAATTCAAAGAATCTTTAGCAAATATTTTATGGTAGCTTTAAAATTTTAAAATTTAATATTTTAAATAATAATTTTCTGATGTTTATAAAATACCAATATTAAAAAGAAATGTCATATTGAAAGTATTAAAGAACCCTAAAATTTGTTTTAATTTCCTACAATTTATTTTGTGTGAAACATAAATTGAATTGTATCTATCAAATACAGAGAACGAACTATGAAGCTAGGAGAATATGTATAAAATATACTGCAGTTATTAATAAATGCTCACTTTAAAATTATGTCACAGATATTTATTGATGAACAGAAAGGAATCTATTCATTCACTAAGACATTTTTCAACTTTGAGTATTTTCTGTATATGACGATTTGTTGATTTAATACATTTGTTGATAAATTTTCGTCATTGCTCATTAATTAACTTATTTAGCTGGTATATTAACATGTGCAAAGAACTTTAAATGCAATGTAAACTTCTTTGATGTGTATCGAAATTTGTCTTAGATTTTTAAGAATGTTGAAACATGAATTTTTGCATCATTGAATAGAGAAATTGTTATATAAGCAATGAACATACTCAAAATAATAATAGTAGTTATTTGAAATTTTTAATAATAGTAGTTATTTGAAATTTTTAATAATAGTAGTTTTAATAATAGTAGTTATTTGAAATTTTTAATAATAGTAGTTTTAATAATAGTAGTTATTTGAAATTTTTAATAATAGTAGTTTTAATAATAGCAGTTATTTGAAATTTTTAATAATAGTAGTTTTAATAATAGCAGTTATTTGAAATTTTTAATAATAGTAGTTTTAATAATAGCAGTTATTTGAAATTTTTAATAATAGTAGTTTTAATAATAGTAGTTATTTGAAATTTTTAATAATAGTAGTTTTAATAATAGTAGTTATTTGAAATTTTTAATAATAGTAGTTTTAATAATAGTAGTTATTTGAAATTTTTAATAATAGTAGTTTTAATAATAGTAGTTATTTGAAATTTTTAATAATAGTAGTTTTAATAATAGTAGTTATTTGAAATTTGTAATAATAGTAGTTTTAATAATAGTAGTTATTTGAAATTTTTAATAATAGTAGTTATTTGAAATTTTTCCTTGAATCGATGTATAAATAGAAAAGAAGCAATGATTCGATTAATAAAAATCTAGAACCTAATGCCCTACAATTCGAAATGTATGAAGAGTAACCATTCAACAATCAGCATTAATGCTACTCGGAATGCGTAAAAAGTTTGTAGCATAACTTCCTTCATTGAGTTCAAGGTATTGCACTTTGCATATCACATTTATTAATGCCGCTAGTTAAATTTAAGTTTATCATATATATATTTATTAAGAAAAACTAAGGTTTGTAACACAACTAAAATATAGAGTGTTTCACTGTACTATCGCAGTAAATTTTCATGTTTCAATTGTCGAAATATTCTCTGGTGATGATTTCCCGGTGAGTAAGCTAGTTATTACAACAAAACATTTTCTATTTTATTACGAAATGTTAAAATAAAATATTATATAATGTTAAAAATATATGACTCAGTACGGTGTTATTCATAATACGTATAAAGAGTAAGATGTTCATTTATTTTAATTTAGGAATAGTAAAATATATTGTATTTGTATATATTTCTGAATATTAGTTATAAAGAAAGCATTGTTTATATAAGCAGACAAAAAATAGTATTTTTAAATTAAATTTGCATACTTGCACTCAGATTATGGCAATATCCTTTAAAACTACATTTAAACTGTATTATATATTGTTATTGTTTATTTTTGAATAATATTTAACACATATACAAAATTACATAATAAATATTGATTGTAGTTATTATGATTTGTGATATTAAATGGTAATTATTGGCCTCTTGTATATCAACTGTAAATGCTGTTGAATATCAGTCACCAGAAATAAATATATTGTATAATATTAGTAAAATATTTAATAACATTATACATTTTTTAAGTAAATTCAAAACTTTTACATCTCTTCTCAAATTTACTGTTTGATCTTAATACACTGCTGGTTACTGTAAATGCAACACCCTGAAGGAACATACAAATAACATGAAATTTACAGCATGCATTAGCTGAGGTGAAATATGCAAATGATTAGAATTTCAGCGCAAATGCACATGGCGTGGCAGTGGCACCACTTCAAAGCGCTCTTTGAACATTGGAGATTTCAAGTTCGGCAATTGTGTTTTTCTGGTTTTTTTTTAAATAAATGATCAATTATGCCTCGTAGAAAACAGCGATCATTTTTTGACAAATTATACGAATTCGACAGAGGAAGGAGAGTGGTCTACCGAGATTGTGGATTATCTTTGTGGGAAATAGGTACTCGAATTGGGCGAAACTAAACAACTATAATGCGGATATGGGATCGTTGGATGCAGGAGGATACGACAGACCGACGTGTTCGATCACAACCACTTCAGTGCACCATTTCACGTGACGACAGGCAAATTGTGTGCAGAGCAATGATGTATCGCTCAGCCATATCACGAACTATACCATAGCGCATTCAGTTTGTAACACATCATCCGGTGTCTGCGCATGCAATTCGACGACACTTATAGCAGTGTGGTCTGTCCACAAGACATCAGTTGCTTTGTCTACACTTGGCGCAGAACCACAGACGTTTCAGCCACCAATGATGCGATGAAACAAAGATGCAGATGACAGAATGGATTGTCTTTACTGACGAGTCACGCTTCTGTCTGCAACACCACGATGTTCACACTTGAGTCTGGAGACACCGAGAAGAGAGGATATTGAGCATCTACGTTATGCACTGCCACACTGGTCCTGCACCGGATATTATGTTATGGAATGGTATTGAATACAAATCTCGCACTCCTCTAGTACGCATTGCCGGATGTTAAAACAGCCGTTTTAGGCCTCCGAGATGATGGAGCCAGCTGTTCTTCCTTACCTTCATGGCTTATCCGTACCCATATTTCAACAGGATAATGCGTGGCCACTCGTGGTCTGCATTTTACAAGGGTTCGTCGCCAATCACCAAAATGATTCCTTCGATGGCTGGCTTGCTCTCCAAATTTTTCATCAATCGAAAGCACATGGTCCATGGTTGCTCAGCTATTGATAGCTGCTAAATCAGATCAATCTTTCAGCACATGGAAGCAACTTCGTCTGCTGTACTCCAATAATACATCCAAAGTCTATTTAATACCGAAACATGTGGCAGAAGTGATCCTTAACAATATCGGTTAATCTGGCTACTGATTTTGGCAGGAACCATACTTCACCAAAGTCTAATAATTTAACCATTTAATGCTTGATCTCAGCTTGTTATCTACAAAATAAATTTTGCTGTGATATCTCATGTCCTTCTTGGTGGCCCAAAGTGCATGGGTATGACATATGAAAACAAATCATAATAATATTAAATTTATAACTTTTTGAAAAACACTATTGCATTCTTAATTATGTATTCAAAGAAATATTTGTAATTTTTATTTCATGTAATCGCCATAGTTTTCTGTTTGCAAAATTTGTGTCCTTTCAGGTTAAAGAGATTTCCATAGATTAACTTAAGTGAATAACAGCAAAATAATGATTAAATCAAAATAAACAAACAATTTTATTATGAGGATTGCTCATGGCAAAAAAAAAAAAAAAGAAAAAAAAAAAAAAAATGATAATTATGTAGTAATTAAACACATTTACTTAACATACCAAGCTACCTTCAACTTAGTTTTTCCTCAGATGATTCGACTTAAATTGTACTAGACAAAATATCAAAGTACTCAAAAATAGAAAAAAAACATACATTAAACTTAAATTCCAAAGAAAAAGGTAATATGAAATGAGAAAAACAAAACGTATTTTACAATGCCAAAAGGAAAAATCTTAGAATGACTAAAAAATTTAAAAAAAATATGAACTTATCTTTTTAAAATTTAATTCATCTATTGCAATGATATATCAAACACAGTCAAAATAAATATTTGAAGAACTAGAAGGTTCAATTTAGATATCCGAAAATTATATAATCCATATATTATATGCTCAGATAAATATCTTTCTTTTTTATTCAACACAAGACTTATATTCTACTATAAGGAAAGAAAATCCTGGTTAATATTTTAACAATATTTTATATCTATTAAAATGCGTTTTTTTGATGTCATGGATTTCTTATTGTATATGCATTGAAAATGTAGATTCGAGTTATTTATGCAAGATCTTTACATTATCGAATGCTCATTTGTGAAGATAATTGATGATAAAGGATTGGGTTAATGTAAAGAAAAAATAAGCGTTTGTTAAATATTCTTTAAGCATTGTTTTTGATCTTTATAATACCCGCCGACCCTTACGATATTCAGAACATTAAAGGGGGAGTAGATGGCATCTTATACAGTGGGGCACCTAACGGGCTTCACTTTCTACGCGAAAATAAGAATCTTCATCCAAAATTGAAGGAATGAGGAAAGGCTAACACAGAGAGAAAGAACATCCATGCCCGAACCAGAATTTGAAGCTGGGACCTACTGCTTCGAAATTAGGGACGCTAACCTCTCCACAATTGGTCGGCTTACTTTAAACATTGTAAAAAGTAGTATTTATTAAATAATTAATCAAAATGGATCCGTACTTTCTATTGACTGCTAACTTTTTTCCTATATATATATATATATATATATATATATATATATATATATATATATATATATATATATATATATATATATATATATATATATATATTATTTATATTATGAAATGAAATTCAGATTTATTGGTGTCTAATTCAAAATCCCATGTTTGCAAACTATTTTAATATTTTGTAGTTATATTTACCAACTCAGAAATGGTAACTTTGTTTCAAGCAGAAGACCTGCATATAGAAACAATAAATATTAATATGTAAAAATATTAATATTTATTACAAGCATTCAAGTAAACTTGATATAAGAATGTTATTTTTGAATATAGTGCAAATAATTTCAATTATTTTTTTCTTTCATATTTTCATGTAAAATTTTACCTGTTCACTTTATAAATTTGAATATTTTTATAAACATATTTCTGTAATACAATAATTAGAAGTTTTTATATTTGTGAATAAGCTTATAATTATAATATTTTCAACAGGAATGGTTGTGCAAAATACTGATGTGCATCAAGATGTATTCAGCAATGGCAAGCATCAATTGGATGTTTGTCGAAGGCCTGCTTCTGCACAGCAGAATTACTGTCTCAGTTTTTAAACAAGATGCGCCTTTCAAGCTGTATTACTTTATTGGATGGGGTAATGCAGTTAAAGCTCCTTTTATTTACTTTAGAAATATATATATTGCAAACGCAGAAAAATGTGAAACATTTGTTTTCAGAATAAATTCATTTTAAGTGTATATTCTAGTATATTTTTTCTTATAAGTAATATTCTAACACATGGAAGGGAATTCACGAAATATAACTGTTTGAGTTATTATTCTTTCATTTTTCTAATCGTAATTGTATTTTAACCATATGTGTTATAGTTTTTTTATCATTAATGCTAAATCATTTATGTGGAAATGCATGTTATAGTAAGGAATTTTCCGTATTAATCTAATGTTACTTCCAGTTGCAGTTAGTTAAGAGATTGCTTTAGTCTTTGCTTATAAAATACAAAGATTCTAATGCGTTTTGGAGCAACTATGATACACCCACTGGGTGGCCCATCAACCCTGCACATTGTTGGGTATTCATCGAAGCTCAATCTGGGGGAAATTTTCTAACAGTTCAAACATTAGAAAAATAAATATTATTTTACTCTTTGCAATAACAGCTTTAATGTTTTAAAGTTTTAAGGATATTTTTGTGTGTACCATACCAAAAATTCCTCTAAGAGTTTTACTACACATTAAGATTAAAAAAAAATTAACTAACAAATAAAAACGTAATAGTTATCAGTACACTTTCATAAATGTAAAATAAGATAATTTTATAAATTTAGTATCGTTAAAGTAATTTATGATTTGCCGCTTGCTGGCATATAAATTAGAACAGCGTTTCTCAACCAATCATTATTCGCACCTCAATTTTCAATCATAATTTTGATCAAGCCCCCTTTTTCTGTGTCCAGCAAAAGGCGACTTCATCAAAATTATATTGAGTATTTTTAGTATTTTCGTATTAAATGCACAGTACGAGCTGATTTTAAACTCTGAAAAATGCCCAGAACATTGAACATTTTTGATATTTGTTAACAAATATTTTCAACATTGACAAAACAAGAGTTCGGTGCCATTTTACATCGGAATCTGCTCTTGTGTGCACTATGTTGGACATTCGAGTTACGAGCGAAATTCCAATTTGTTTCAAACATACTGAATAATCGAAAACATTACATCAATAGTATTCGTAAATGTGAGCAACTATTTTTCTCGTGAGGAGAAGAAGGGTGTTTCATAACGTCAGTTTTAATTTCTGGTTGACTGATTCGAGTCGATTCTTTTATCACTATCGAATCTATTTGAATATGTTATATATGCCCTATATTAATTACTCTGTTCATCATAATAAATATTCATGGCAGAAGATCTTTATATATTAGGAAAGATAGTTAAATTTTTAAGTGATTGTAAGCGAGCATGAGATGATAGTCAAGCATCAACTGATACATTGACAAACGTTGTTTTGAAAAAAATAAGAAAATTGTCTCATGAATATTGAAATTTTTGTTTGTCAGTAATGAAATAAAAAAACAATTTTGTAATTAATACTTCTCTGAGTTTTGGACTGGAATAAATGATAAGATTTCTAAACTAAAAACTAACAATATTTCACATTCTATCACCACTTTCAATATCCTACTTTTGATAAGCTTGATTTTCTACGGTCGCTTCTTTGAAACCAAAATATGTTTCAACTACATGAAGGGAAAAATCGATTGTGTCTATTTCTACTATTAAACCTTCTTTTAGAAACGTAGCTCTACAAAACAGACCGAAATAATCATTAAATTTACTATAATTTAATAAGTTTTAGTTAATTTTTAATAAAAAATTAATTAATATTTAAACAAAACTAATCAGATTAATTAAAATAATAAATGGTTTGGATTTATTAATTTATTTTAAAATTTTAATTAAATAAAATTATGTCGAAATATATAAATGTATTTTGTTTTGTATGTGTATGTGAATTTCAGTCAGAAAATTAGTTTATTAAATTTTCTTTTTCATGTAAGTTCGCTATCTTTCATGGTATGCTCATGTTCCCCTAAACTGTCACACTCCAAAAACTGAGAATCATTGCCCTAGAATATACATAAATCTATATGTCCATGAACGAATGAATAGTTGAGTTCATAATATTTAGCACAACTCTCACCTTGCTAAATGCTTATTTTCATTTTTGACAGGGCTCTAGAAAATTCTAGAAGCGTTGCGAAGTTATACATATCCATGTTTTGTAAAAACATTCACACACTTAAAATATGAAGCTAAATCCTCTAACTGGAAGAGCTCCCAGCATTTAACAAGAATATATCATGTTATGTGATACGTGTCGTTCACATTATCTGCAAAATACCTGGATTTTAGCGAATTTAATTTCATAATACCCAATACCCATCAACATTTTTCTTCATCTTTATAATATCTGGTAAAATGTACTCTGTTCACTAATCGATGTACACTCCTTTGGGCATATATATATATTTATGTGTGTGTGTGTATTATATATATATATATATATATATATATATATATATATATATATATATATATATATATATATATATATATATATATATATATATATATATATATATATATATATATATATATATATATATATATATATATATATATATATATATATATATATATATATATATATATATATATATATATATATATATATATATATACTACAGTGTCCTTAAGTTAAACTGATGAATTATTGATTATAGAATGACCAGTCTGTCCACTGTTCAGTGAATTATATATATATATATATATATATATATATATATATATATATATATACACAGTATGACAAGTAGAAGAAAGCAATGCTTTATTAATATCAGAGATGAAAGTTAAAAGCGTGTTTAAGACTTTTAAATTTTTATCTTTGATATCAAAAAAATAAAAACCATTAAAATGAAAATATATATATATGGACTTTTAAGAGAGAATTAGATAAAAATAAAAGACAATTATTTATATAGCATCGCTCAGTATTGTCTCTTACTAAATAACAATTGATGAAGCATATTAAATTAGAGATTAAATCTTCAACGCTAATGGCGCGCGCACGCGTATTTCGCCCTTTTAAATTGACCTCTTCAAAATCGTCAAGATCTCCTTTTCATTGGAAAAAGGAAATCAATGTTTTCTTGAAACTACATGGACAATAAATAGAAATTAAACGAAGGGGCTTTACCTAATTCTG
The DNA here is from genome assembly GCA_030067965.1 of Latrodectus elegans. Classification (NCBI taxonomy): domain Eukaryota; kingdom Metazoa; phylum Arthropoda; class Arachnida; order Araneae; family Theridiidae; genus Latrodectus; species Latrodectus elegans. The sequence goes on along the minus strand of CM057821.1, from coordinate 65,176,294 downwards.
TCTTTGTATTGCTTTGTTATGTTTGTCACAAAATTGAAAAAAAAAACATTCATCAGCACTACAAAAAGAAATAAAAATTACTTCAAAAAATCTTTAAAAATACTGCTATCATATCTTTCAAGATTATTAGATTTATCTACAGTTTATTTGTTATTTCTGTAAAGGGAAATATAAATGTATATTTAATAGAAGCAAATGTAGAACAATGAAACTATTTTAAAAAATAGCAAGTACAAAAAAAATGTCGAACACATTTTTAAAAATATCTTTACTAACTTATAATTCTTAAAAATGAGTTTATAATTTTTATTGTTTAAAAATTATGAATATTGTCTTAAATAAATGTGAATTTTTAAGTTAAGGCATGAGTATTCATTCATTGAAAATTTCAAGTGTAAAACTTCTTTTAATAATATTTTAATTTCGGAAAGTATTTTAAAGAACAATAATCAAATGTCTATGTACTGTTAAATTTTTTTATAGTGCATTTTATTTATAAATGTAATACATGAATCTAAATTTAACTTTGTAGTTGTTTAAATGTAAATTTCAAAACATGTATAGTGCATTATTACAACTTAAGGATAGATCTATTGGTTATTTATTTTCATACTATGCTTTTGAAAATTAAGTTTTCCAGTAATGTGTTTTTGAATATAAAATCCGTGAATAATAATTAAAATAATATTTTTTTACAATTTTTGAAGTCAGACTGTTCCGAGATTATTTAGAATACAAAATTCAATTCAAGCTCACTGAAGTTTTAAAAATACAATTGACCAATTAAATATAATAAAAAATATTTTTGCATTTCAGATTGAATAAGACATGTATTTTGCAAAGTTAATGAAACAAATTATACATAGATGAGCACATTTAATACTATTAAACTATACTTAAAATAATAAAGTTTTTTAAATACACTCAAAAGTTACTAGTTCTTATAATTGTTTTTATTAAAGGAAAAAAATTAAAATTCTCCCATTACTCAGAAACATTTAAACTAACAAAAACATTTAAGATTTCGTTAAATCAATGATTTAGATTTGCAACGATAAAATGTTCTTTATCTAAATAATTGACTTGACTGAGGAGTTATAAACTTTTACAAACTCACATAATAATAAGTTCGCAAATCTTTCATAGATTTGCATACTTATTATTATGTTTGTTAATCTTTCATAAATTTATAATGAGATGCATTGCTTCGCATAATAAAATTTTAAGCACAGAGTAGACTTTCATAGTTTTCCTAAATAAAAATGAATTTTATTGCAATTCTTTCACTTTTGTAACGTTTAAACAATAATATAGATCATCCAGAAATACATCTTTGATGTGTAGCAACATAAATTAATGCTCAAAAATTAGGCAACAAAGTAAATTTCGGAATGATTTCTGCGGATTGAAGTTAAGGTTACAGTTAAAGTAAGGATGGATGCCTAATTAAAGACATTCACTCCAAGCGCAAGATCATTAGTGAAAAATTCACCAAGAAAACTTATATTAACGTCTTCACAAGTGTAATAATGATTGGAAATGTGGGGAAAAAGGCATAGTATTACTGGATAGATAAAGATTTCGGAATCAATAAGTGTATTCTTTCGCGCTCATAAAAAGTCTTCCAAACCATAAATACAGTTGTTAGAAAGGTTTGTGGTTGCAAGTCTAGGAACACAACTGCAATGCATAACAGATATACCATCCTGCAGCGTGAAACCATTCAACAAATGCCATTCTTCAGAAAATAAATACAACAATACGCGATAGTTGTTGCGATTTTAGGTGCTCAGATGTTTTCACAAAAGTGGTATATTTCCCTTGGCATCTTGTGTAATGCCTCCTATTGAAAATAAGCCATCATTGCTACCTTTTAAAGAGGTGCAAAGAACACAAAAAGGACACATCTCATCAATGAAGAGTATCATTTATCAATGATACTCTTTACGGATAGGATCGTTTCAATGGCACAAGCGAATATCAATGCCAATTGATTTGTATGAAGGACGAGACATTGTTTCATATCAGTAAAAATACGTTAATAGACGATTATAGTTCACATGTAATTGTATTATGAAAAAGCATTTTGATGAAAGTGTGGTCCAAACTCCATGTTTCCGAGAGAGGCTGTATAAACCGACATCATTATTGTAAATGTTTGATTCTCTTCTCCTCTTCTTCTTCTATGTTACGAAATGTTATTACAGCCGGTTTCATTTTTATGGATGAGAAATCATTGCCAATCTACACCCTTGTTGTTCAACAGGTTGTAGATAAGTATCATTAGGTTGTATTAACCAGTTATCTCCCGCTATTTAAAACCCTTATAGTATATTTATATATATATATATATATATATATATATATATATATATATATATATATATATATATATATATATATATATATATATATATATATATATATATATATATATATATATATATATATATAGAGAGATTAGTGTCATCCTAAATCATTGTATATATATATATATATATATATATATATATATATATATATATATATATATATATATATATATATATATATACAATGATTTAGGATGACGCTAATCGATATCCCTTTGGAGAATACCATATGATGATTGATGAAAGGTCACTCCAATCAAAAAATGTTGGAAAATCTGTTTCAGAGTTTGGAGAGAAGATGCGAAAAAATATTGATGGAAGAAGGGGAAATATACTATAATAAGGAAATGACTTTTGTAATTTTTATTTTTAGGAAAGCAATTATGTGTAACAATATTCCGAAAGTAGTAAAAGTTTTTTTCCATCTAATTTCATATTGTATGCATTTAATTAATTTGGACATTTATGCTTTCACCCCATTTAAACTACACTTTTCAAGTGCTGTTTCCCATATTTGCATCCCATGGCTTTCAAATGATATGTGGTTAAATTAGTATAAGAAAATACTTGCATACGATTATGATTATAAAAATAGAAATTATAATAATAATTACGAAGCATTTCAACACAGCAGACAAAACAGTAACAGAAATATGTACTGTAACTAGATTTTCCAAGAAAATTATCTTTAAAAATAAAACACGTTAAAATGTTATAAATCAATTACATTTACAATAAATTTTAACGAATGTGTGTGCAAAGAAGTGAAAATGAGAAATTAATTATCACTGTATACACTGTGCGATTCCTTAAAAGCAGTCGCTAAAACAAAAGAATGTTATCGTTTTGGAAATATTACGCGTTGTAATATTTGAGTAATCACACGTATGAACGAGCGCTGTATACATCAATGCTTCTTATATTTAAGAGTAGTGAATTTTAATTGGAATTAAACCTTTTTTTTATTTTTCAACTTTTAATCCAAAACGTTCTTGTATTTTCTTTCATATTTGAGATAGTAACGTTATTATCGCAATTATATCACTAAGTGCAATGAAACAGATTGCAACATTATGAAAATTATTAATTAATTTTAAGAAATATTATTAGTATTATTATTATATATATATATATATATATATATATATATATATATATATATATATATATATATATATATATATATATATATATATATATATATATATATATATATATATATACATATATATATATATATATATATATATATATATATATATATATATATATATATATATATATATATATATATATATATATATATATATATATATATATATATATATATATATATATATATGACTTCCCTATTGAATGTGAAAATAAAAAAGAAAATTTCTGGCATTTTGATAAAAATGTAAAAATGTATTGTAAAAAAATAACTCTATTAATGTCGATGTGAAAGTTCTTAAATAAATTATATAAATGTTCAATAATTAAATGCATTTGATTTTTGTTTAATATTTGCCTTTCAAATACACGTAAAATCTGTCAATGCTAACAAAAAAGTTTATTTCAAGTGTTTAATTCTCAAAATGAGCTGAAATTATTATTTATTTATTTAAGTTTTGTATTATATGATGATTTCTAATAAGACTTTAATCAATGTTTTCAGGAAAATTGTTCATTGACATTTAAAAAATACCAGTCATAAAAGTCCCTTGCTTTTTATCTGATAAAGAATTCATTCGACTAACCCTAATATGCAATATCAGCAAGTTATTAATTTTACCTAAAAAAATCCCCTATGTTGGGCTTCACAATAAGTCCTTTGTAAAGTCAATATAATGATGGCCTCCCTAATCATTAACAAATTAGAAAGCACTTAATCTTTAAATATTGCATGTCTTATTGATAGTTATGAAAATATAAAAATACATGCTCTGTGGGGGCATTTAATGACTCTCTTTAAGGGAATAATTTCTAAGATGTTAATAATTATATATTTCATACAAATACATTATATGCAGAAGGAAATAAATATGTCTAATCATGTATTAAATCAAAACTGAAATTAAATAAACATTCAATTTTAACAAATTATTTAGAAAGATTTTTGTAAAGGCTCTAAAATTTTTTTCTTAATAATTGAGAAGTTATCAATAAACTTGCATGGTTTTACTAAATAAAATCAAAAACTTTGAGTTAATACATTGGTTAAATATAAAATTATACCTCATCTTATAAAGTATAGTTTCATACTATATTGTTTACACTGAAGGAATTAAATTATTAAATGAATTAACAAACTAAAATGAAGTTGTGCAATGTTAATACTGTGTATTTTAATTTTAATCGCTTAAATTAAATTTTAAAGTAAACATTGCTCTTCATTTTTATATTCATTATGTAAAATTCGAGAAAATAATCTACGTTGTATTTTTTCCCCTTAGGACTTCCATTTGTTTTCGTGTGCACATGGGCATTTATCATGACTTGTGAACTGCACACTCCTTGCTGGAAAGGTTATGGGGAATCGAAATATGTGTGGATCTTGACAGGGCCTATGATTATATTTTTGCTGGTGAGTTTGCGCTTTTATTATTTCTAATAACACTAGGGAAGTTGGTGACTTACCAAATTTTTTCTACTGTAGTAACATAAAAATATCATTTTAAAAGTCGAATAATTTTTTCGCTTTCAGGTAAACAGTGTTTTCATGGTTAACATTGTCCGCATATTAATTACAAAATTGAACCGGAGTTCATCAGTGGATAGCAGAAACATGAAGTAGGAAACTTAGTTTTTCTTTTTTTATAATTTTAAATAAGAGATTCATTTTCGTACTTAAACATAAAATAATTTTTTGCTTATTACTTCAATTGAATATCCTTCAACAAATGTTAATTTTTTCCGTAGCAAACATTTATGCAATATAGTTATTCAAATCACTTAAATAACTAAGATTTAAATTACGAAATGAATAAATTAACTGTCCAAGAGTGTCAAATGAGAAAGAGTTAAGCAATTCAAAACTCTGTTATCATCTCAAGTATAATGTTTCTGAAAAATAATTTGATGGAAAATAATTACATAATAGTGACAGGATTGAATAAACTCATAGTTAAAAAATCTAAAGAAATAGAAATTTGACTTTGGTCTGAATCATGTAAAACATATTATTTTGAGGTTATGGGATAAGTAATGTTTCCTTCAACTTCATTTTAGCTGAATAATGAAGTATCCTTTTTAAAAACTACTCATTATTAGAACACGTTTTTAATTTGCTGAATTTGAACATACGTCTAAAGAAATGAGATTAAAGGGCTTAGAATAAATATTAAACTTAAATGCATTAGTACACAGCGAAACGTCAAAATTTGAAATACAAAAATTGTTTTATAGAGGCTGGAGCTGATTTGTTATCTTAGTGATTTAGTTCCATACTTTCAAGAATTAGTATACATTAGCATTGAGGAAAGAGTTATGATGTTTGATAGCATGTAATAAAATATGTGTTTTATAATATATATTAATAAGTATCTTAAGAGAGTTTAGCTAAGATTTTTTTTTACAGGCTAATATTAGAGGATTCTCAAAGACGTAGTCAGAGCTCATTTGTATAACGCTAAATTTTTTACACAGTTATTATTATTGATATTTATCATCAATTAAACACAGCATTTGATATTCTTAAAATATAATACAATCCTATAGTGCTATTATTTTTGTTAACAGCAGGAAATTTTATGTAATTTTTACAATTTTTATTTTCAAATGCTTCATTTGATTTAAATTTTATGACAGCATAAGAGTTATATTGTAACGATGTTTTTATATATATTCTGAAGAATTAGAAGCTTTACTATTTTGTCAAAGAACGGCTTAGTTATTAACTTCCTTATTTTCATGTGACCACATTACCATGAAGGGATATTCGTAAATAATTTTATAAAATTCTAAACAATATAAATCTGGATAAAAATATTTACATAATTATTTTAATCGTTTTGAGGTTTTGAATAACATTCAGGATTAAACTTTTCACCAAATTTCAAGAATTTAAGCATTGATTTCAAAGCGAAGTAATAATTTGAAACACTTCATTTATATCATCTTCTTAAGTTTTAATTCTACAAATAATTTTTCAAAGACAAGCTTTACTGAATAAAATAATATATATTAATAGCAAATGAAACTTATATTTGGTAAAATTAGGTTCTTTTCTAAGCTTTAAATTTCAACAAGTAATTTCTGCAAATTTCTTAATAAAAATGTGTTACGTTTTTTAAATAACTAAGTTATAACTGTACTGATGTGGTAATTCTTACAGAAATTACTGTTTATAAGGATTTATATCAATATGTTTTGAAGGACACTTTATCAACAAAAATTGTCGTTATGGAGTTTTCGATTATCAATTACACAATTTTTATGAATGGCATTTTGCGGAAAGTAATTTGATTACTCTATGCACTATATAAATTTTATTACATTTTAACTTCATATAGACTTCAAGTAATTACTTGGAAGTAATTTTAGGACATTGGAACAAGTTTACATGATTTTAACTAGTATCTTTCTTAACGTTTGTTGTATCAAAGCATTCTTTTTACCTCGATTTTACTATATGCTGTTTTCCAAAATACAATAGAATCACTTGAAGTTTTCTTAAGAAATCTGTTAATGAGTTTAAGAAAACTACAACATGTTAGCAGAGTATTTTTTTAATTTTGCTTCATAATGTTTTACTTTCGTCAGTCTCTTATTTAATAATGTTTTTTTCCTCAACAGGAAAATAAGATCAATCATAGTTTTGTTAGATCAGTAAAATGTGTTATTTAGATTTGTATCATTTTTTCATCATCTAATTCGGGAGATCCCTTTTCTAGTAACACTGAATTTAATGCAGATTCAATTCCAAAAACTAAAGATACAAAGCATTTCCTGAGTAAAATATAATTACTCAAAATGCTATTAAGGAATCTTCTAATGATGTTAAATCAATGAAACATGTTATAGAGGCTTCTTTTGTTACCCTTTATTTTCTGTTTTGTTTGATTCACAAAAACCTGAAAAAAGTACAAGGAATTTCCTTGAGTTGAACGTGATAGTTTTGAGTTCTATAAATAATTCTGTTTTAAATATCCGTGAACTAACATAGTAGTCATCAAATTTATGATAATTTCGCAAATTTCATTGAACATCATCGAATAAAAATTTTGAGTGTTTTTATGATTTCTATTTACAAAACATGCAAATCAAAAAATATTTTTAGAAAAAAAAAGAAATAATTTCTGATTTACGTTTTTTGATATAGCTTCAAAATAAATATTTCATAAATTTTTTTAAAATGTTTAATATTAATTAATGTTTTTACTCCTGATCATTTTTTTTATTTATCTTCATTTTCTGTGTTTCATTCCTACCGTACTCTTTCTTACTTTCATAATTATTGTAATAAAGTTAATAATTTAGTAGATTTTCTGCAATACTGATAGCAAACTACATTTTCTTTATACGAGGGTTACTCTGAAGTTTTTGAGATATGCGCAGACGAAAATTTACAAAATAAAAATAGGAGTTTAATTTTAAAATACAAAGTATTTTAACATAGAAGACGATTTTTTACTGACTTACTTCAATTTGTTTAGCGTAGAATAAATTTTAAACAGAAGAGAAAATGGAGTAGACGCGAGAAAATTTTCGCGCTATGATTTTCTTCGATTTTAAAGCAGGATTAAATCAAGAAGAATGCGTTCAACGGTTGCAATTAGCATTTAGTGATGAATCTCCAGCTCGTGCTACTGTATTCAGATGGTTTAGAGAATTTAGAAGAAGTCGCAGTTTTCTTCAGGATGAAGAACACACAGAAAGGCCGCCGTCGGTAGTAATCCCGGATAATGTGTCTGCCATACGAAAAATGTTAATAGATGATAATCGCTATACCTATCAAATGATGCAGAAGAAACTTAACATTGGATCCGCAGTCATACACAAAATCATTCTTGAAGAATTACATATGAAAAAATTAGTTTGCCATTGGGTTCCCCATAATGTAACTACGCACCAAAATGAGGAGCGTCTCAGAATCAGTAAAGAAACTCTTTAATTGTTAAATGATGGTGGCCACGGCATCATCTCCAAAATTGTAACAGGTGATGAAACGTACATACCATTTTTTGACGTTCCAACACGTCAAGAAAGCAAAGTATGGGTCTTTGAAGATAATCGCATGCCGACAATGGTGAAAAAACAACACGCACTGAGAAAAGTGATGCATGCCGTTTTCTTCAGATGTACGGGATTGGTCAAAGCCATCAAGTTAGAAGGACAGAAGACAGTAGCATCAAACTGGTATACCACTAAATGTCTTCCAGAAACTCTATAATAACTGAATGTTTGGGGACTAATGCTTCACAATGACAATGCATCTTCACATACAGCCTAATTAACAGTTGAATTTCTTAACCAAAACAAATTAAAATGATTGGACATTCGATGTATTTACCTGATCTAGTTATGCGTGACTTTTGGTTACTCTTTAATCTAAGAAAGAACTTACATGGAAGTCGTTGTCATTCAGAAGAAGAGATTGGTGTGGCTATAAATGCATTGTTTTCATCTGTTACAAGAAAGGAATGTCTTGAGGCATTTAATGTGTGGAAAATTCGTCTACAAAAATACATTGATGCTGAAGGAGTCTACTCTGAACACACCTAAAATTTTGTAAATATAACTTTAAAAACCTAGTTGTATTTAAAAAATTTCAGATTGACCCTCGTATATAAGAAAAGTATTCTTTATATGGATATAAATTATTAAGAAGACGCAAACATTGATTATGATTTCTTGTCATAAATGAAACTGATACAAGATATTGAATAAGCAAAAGAATGTGTTATAAAGGGAAAGAAATTCGTAAAATAATACCCATTCAAATTTAAATAAAAAGTTTTAATCGGACATACATAATAACATTATTAAATTTTAAAAAATTCAAATGTAATTTCTAGTTAGCAGTTTTTCAATGATTTAAATCAATTTAGTAGCAATGCTTTGGTAATATTCATTATCTTTTCTGACGATATCAACAAAAAAGAGGATAAGAATTTTTACATTTTATTAAAATACATAAATAAAAAGCTTGAAATATATACAGGCACTTAGAAATGTAATCTGTTACAAATAAACCCATTAATCATTCTAACTACAGAATAGTACAAATAATTTATGGATAAACAAATGGGGAAATTATATTATTTGTGGTTGTTTGATTGCATATTAATCATAAATCAAACTTTAGTGTACAATTTAATTTCTTCTATAACAAATTTTAATTCACTTCTAGCAACACATTGTTAGTTTACATGCCTTCAAATCAGTCTGTGGTAAACGGGCTCTTATCATTTCCATTCCAATAAATATTTAAAGTTAATTAATCAAATCGTATTTGCTCCCTCGAAATAATTTATTTAATAATCAATATCTAATTCCCTTGTGAACGTAAATTAGAATATATAATTTATTCTTGCGTATGATTACTTAAAATATTAACGTGTTTCTCAAAGTTAGAGTAATGAGAGTTTATTGATGTTTCAGAATGCTTTTCAAGAAGTTTTTGAAAACAAGGCTTTGTAATTATTATTCCTACATCTTGCTATATTTTGCATATTTTTCTATTATTATAAAATCTCTTAAAAGTATATGTCAAGGAAAGTTAAATAATAGCATAAAGAATTTATATAATAAATGATATTAATAAAATGTCTGAAATTAATTTAAATTGATATTTAATATATATTAAACGATGAAAAATTACAATAATTATTATAGAGAAAATATGCATTAGCTATATTATATAATTATGGTGCGACTATGTTATTAAATATATTTCCTATGTTAATATAAATAAGTTAAACTTATCAGATTAAATCATAATTTATACATTTTTATATTTTCTAATTTTTTGCAGCACGAGTAATAAACTGATATTTAAGTGTGTGTGACATAAAGTAAAATATATTTAAACTTATTTTAAAGTTCAAATATTGATAGTGACCCTTTTTATAGATTCAGCAAAAAGTAGTATAAGACAGGTAAGAGAAAAAATGTGACAAAATATATTCGTTATCAAAATTCAAGTTTTTGCGTAAAATAATAAGTGAATCTCTCTAAAATTGTTATAATGACAGAGAATGTGAATTTACAAATGTAGAGTTTATTTACTTTACAACCTATTTTATTTACTTCAATCATGTTTTATAAAGCTATATATTGAAATTTATAATTTAAAATTAATTATTACAGTAAATCTGGTTTCCAAAGATACTTTTTTTTTAAATTTGGAACAATACCATCTTACATAATCTTATCAATCAAAACACTTTTCCAATCATTTTATGTTGT